>CM072257.1:5151351-5173851 GCA_036851935.1 Coregonus suidteri | reverse complement strand
CACACACACTGGACACACACACACACTGACACACACACACACACTGGACACACACACACACACACACACACTAGACACACACACACACTAGATTCACACACACACACACTGGACACACACACACACACACTGACACACTGGACACACACACTGGACACACACACACTGGACACACACACACACTAGACACACACAACACACTGGACACACACACACACAGGACACACACAAACACGGACAACACACACCACACACACACACATACCTGAACACACACACACACTGGACACACACACTGACACACAAACACTCTTGATACAAACACACTGAACACACACACACAGGACAAACACACACACTGGACACACACACACACACACACACACACACACACAACACACACAGGACATACATTGATCACACCCACACACTGTAAATTGATGTCGATAACTTTTTGGGGTTTGGTGTCAGTCAATGTCCACAGTGTCCTTGTGTCAAACATAAAACACACTGGGGACGCACACTGGACACACACACACACACACACACACACTGGACAGAAACACACACACTGGACACACACACACACTGGACCACACACACACACTGGACACACACACACACACACACACACTAGACACACACACACACTCTAGATTCACACACACACACACTGGACACACACACACACACTGACACACTGGACACACACACTGGACACACACACACTGGACACACACACTGGACACACACACACACAGGACACACACAAACACTGGAAACACACACACACACACACACATACTGAACACACACACACACTGGACACACACACTGACACACACTGGACACACAAACACTCTTGATACAAACACACTGAACACACACACACAGGACAAACACACACTGGACACACACACACACACACACACACACAGGACACACACACACTGATCACACACACACACACACTGGACACACACTGGACAAACACACACACACACTGGACACACAACACACACTGGACACACACACACTGAACACACACACACACACACACACACACACACAGGACACACACTCACTGGACACACACACACACACACACACTGGACAAACACACACACACACACACACTGGACAAACACACACACACACATACACACTGGAAACACACACACACAGGACACACACACTACACACTGGACACACACACACCTGACACACACACACAGGACACACACACACACACACACAGGACACACACACACACTGGACACACACACTCACACACACTGGACACACACACTCACACACACTGGACACACACACTCACACACACTGGACCACACACACTCACACACACTGGACACACAACTGGACACATCATTTACATTTACATTTACGTCATTTAGCAGACGCTCTTATCCAGAGCGACTTACAGGAGCAATTAGGGTTAAGTGCCTTGCTTAAGGGCACATCGACAGATTTTTTCACCTAGTCGGCTCGGGGATTAGAACCAGCTACCTTTCGGTTACTGGCACAACGCTCTTACCCACTAAGCTACCTGCCGCCCCACACACACACATCATGCACACCACTGGACACACACAAACACACACAAAACACACACACACCAGGACACACACACTCCCTGGACACACCACAGACACCAGACACCCACATACACAAAACGGACACATAAACACACTGAACACACAAACAAACACTGTGGACACACACACACACAACACACACACACACTGGACACACACACACACACACACACACGCACACAAACTTGACACACACACACCCTGGACACACACTAAAACAGAACACACACACACCGAACACACACACAAACACTGGACACACATACACACACTGAACACACACACACACTCAAATACTGAAAACACACACTAGACACACACAAACACACTCTGGACACACACACTGAACAAACACACACTTGACACACTCACACCATGGACACAGCACACACACACACACTCAAACACTGGACACACACACACACACACACACACTGGACACACACACACACACTGAACACATACACACACACACACACACACGCACACACACACACACTGGAGACACACACACTGCACAAAAACACTCATACACACACACACACTGGACACACACACACACTGAACACAAACACACACAGGACACAGACACTCACACACACGCACACATTGAACACACACACACACACAGGACACACACACTCACACTCACCACACATGCACACTGGACACACACACTCACACACTGAACACACACACTCACACACACACACACACAAAAACAACACACACAAATACACTGAACATACACACACACTGAACACTCACACACACACACACTGGGGACACACACAACAAACTGAACACACACACTGAACAAACACACACACACACTGAGCACACACACACACACTGAACACACACACAAACACACACACACACACAAACACACACACAATGGACACTCACACACACAAACACACACATACACACTGGACACACACACACACACACTGAACACACACACACAAACACACACACACACTGGACACACACGCACACAGACACTGGACACACACACAAATACACACTGGACACACAAACATACACACTGGACACACACACATACACACTGGACACAAACTAGACACACAAACAACACTGGACACAAAAAACACACACACACACTGAACACACACACTGAACACACAAACACACACACACACAATGGACACACACACACTGAACACACACACTGGACACACACACACTGAACACACACACACACACACTGGACACACACACACTGAACACACACACACACACTGGACACACACACACACACTGAAAACACACACACACACACACTGGACACACACACACACACACACACACTGAACACACAAACACACACACACACACACACACACACACACACACACTGGACTTACACACACACACACACACACACACACACACACTGGAAACACACACACATATATACTGGGACACACACACACACACACACTGGACACATTTCCATGTGTTGGATTTTGATGAAAGGAAATCCCATATAGCCTACTGGACAGGACTTTGCTATGGCATCTTCTGTTTGGGTGTCTCAGGTCAGGTCTGAGCCATGATCAGAATGTGTCTCTGTGTCTATTTCCAGCCCTGCCATTTCTACCTGTCCTGATCTAGTGTTTCACCCCTGACCTCCTCACACCGTCTCACTGTCCATGTCTGCTTTTAGCTCCCACCTCTACTTCACTGTGTTTATAATGGACCTTATGCTTGTTATGTCACCTCTGTAACCAGTTATCAAACATACTGACCTTTCTGACCCTATTCCTTGGCCCTACTTTCTACAACTGAACATTTAAATTCCTCTATGAGTTTTGTTTCGTGTCCATTTACTTATCTATGTATTTGTTGTATATTGGGGTTGTGCTGCAGAGCATCATGGGGGTTTGTATGTGTTGAGATGATCACGTTCCAGATAAATGGTTGAACTGATTCCTGTCTCCTGTCTCATCATTATTGAATTGTTGTACAGACGTGATTATGAAACCCACGAGACATAACAAAAGATTGGTGATGAGTAAGTCTGAATCTACAGGAACTATTCTGTCTGGAAGAAGTGGGTTTTTACAAACTGTTTAAAACTGTTATTTTCTGTGGTACAGAATAGGCTAATGTTAGCACAGTGTATTGCTAGCAGAGGCAAGTGCATAGTCGAGCTAGCTAAGAAAGAGTTAACATCGTCATGACGTCAGAAAAGGACTCGAGACGGACGTCGGAGGGGGGGAAAAACAACGTAATTAGAAAAGGAGGCATATACATTGATTAAAGGAAAGGACATTTATTCAACTGTGAAGACAAACCTTTTATTTAAAATTGCTAAATGAGTGAATTTAGGAGGAAACGTCAGTGAGTGAAGTGAATGAAGATCACCTGACTGAGGAAAATATTGCTTTGGTTGAGGACAATATTGAAGTGAGTGACAATCAGGAGCTTATTGAGATACGAAAAAATGATTGGAATTGTTGGAAACATTGGACAGTTTGATAAATGTATTGAGCAGTGGAGCTCATATACAGAACGGTTTGAATATTTTGTTCTTGTAAATGACATGGATGAGGACAACATTGTGCCTACATGTTTTAGTGTAATGGGGCCAAAGACATTTAATTTACTAGGCAGTCTGCTACAGCCAGTCAGAACAGGTAATAAGACGTATGGGGATATTGTGGAGATACTTAAAGGACATTTTTCACCAGAACCACTAGTTAATGCTGAAAGGTTCAGGTTCCACAGGAGACATCAGGAAGAGGGAGAATCAGTAACAATGTTTGCTGCTGCATTAAAGAAACTACCAGAACACTGAGTTTTAATGCTGTTCTAAATGACATCATTAGAGACAGACTAGTATGTGGGCTACGGAGTGAAGCTACACAAAAGAGACTGTTGACTGAAAGTCATCTGACCTTGGCAAAGGACATTGGAATCAGTGTGTCCATGGAACTAGCTGCTAAAGAGGCTCACCAGTTGAGTTCATCAGGAACTTAGTGGGTTCATCTAACAATCCTAATCACCAGCTGATACATTTTAATTAGGGGTGTAACGATTCGTTTTAACAACGATTCGATTTGTATCACGATTCGTGGTTGTCGATACGATTCAAGGACGATATTGGTTCATTTAGAACGATACGATCCGAAACGATTCAGTGACTTGAAATCGATTCAGTAACCTTTTAGCCAAAAATTCAACCAGTGTGACTGAAATAAATACCTGGTAACCAGTTGCATTTTAATGGCTGGCCAATAGTCTTGATATTTTAACAGTGTTTCATGACTCCATGCAGACCATCTGGTATTATGAAACTTACCAAAAGTCTCACAAGTCCGTCTGTTATGGCCTGTGCGGTTCGGTCAGCACCCAATTCAATCAGTCCAATAAAGTCCGAAGTAAACTCTCCGTTGCTGGACACAGACACAATGTAAACTATTTCCTGCTCAGTTTTTTGTGATGTCCTCAGATCCATCAAAAAGCATTCAGTAAAGGAACATCCTCAGAATAGGAAGACATGGGACGTGCGTGTTTAGCTTTATGGAAAGAGAGAAATATTAAACAGAGCTTGCCGCTGTTCTTCATTCAGCTTGTCTCGGCGACTGGACATTTATTCTCGGCTAGCTTTTAGCAATGGCTTGCGCCACATTCGTGTGCTCCTTGCTCTTTTCATGTTTGTCAAATAAAAGGATGGTTGAAATTCTTTGAGCCTTTATAAAATGCACCTTAATTAGGGGTGTAACGATTCGTTTTAACAACGATTCGATTTGTATCACGATTCGTGGTTGTCGATACGATTCAAGGACGATATTGGTTCATTTAGAACGATACGATCCGAACGATTCAGTGACTTGAAATCGATTCAGTAACCTTTTAGCCAAAAATTCAACCAGTGTGACTGAAATAAATACCTGGTAACCAGTTGCATTTTAATGGCTGGCAATAGTCTTGATATTTTTAAACAGTGTTTCATGACTCCATGCAGACCATCTGGTATTATGAAACTTACCAAAAGTCTCACAAGTCCGTCTGTTATGGCCTGTGCGGTTCGGTCAGCACCCAATTCAATCAGTCCAATAAAGTCCGAAGTAAACTCTCCGTTGCTGGACACAGACACAATGTAAACTATTTCCTGCTCAGTTTTTGTGATGTCCTCAGATCCATCAAAAAGCATTCAGTAAAGGAACATCCTCAGAATAGGAAGACATGGGACGTGCGTGTTTAGCTTTATGGAAAGAGAAAAATATTAAACAGAGCTTGCCGCTGTTCTTCATTCAGCTTGTCTCGGCGACTGGACATTTATTCTCGGCTAGCTTTTAGCAATGGCTTGCGCCACATTCGTGTGCTCCTTGCTCTTTTCATGTTTGTCAAATAAAGGATGGTTGAAATTCTTTGAGCCTTTATAAAATGCACCTGTTTTGTCTGCTAGATGTGGATTTGAGCGGCAAATCTTGCACCACATTTCAGTGCGCTCATCGTTAGCTTCAAGCCACTTTTCCGAAAAAAGTATTTTCTTCGGCTCTGGCTCCAGTTGGCGTTTCTTTGTAGGTGGCGAAACGCCAAAGAATCTGCTTAATGTCTGTTGCTTTTTGGACATCCTGACAGTAGTTGACAAGCAACATGTCATGTGTAAGGTTAGATGAGAAGATCGGTCAAGTACGCAAAGGCGCGTAGTAACACAAGTGTCATTACGCATTCCTGATTTTTGTCGCGGTTGCGTATCTGCGTACCAGTTATGTGCACCCCTGCATATAAAGTCTGACGTGCTTAAATCCAATGGGTTATTTCCTAGTATCGATAAAATCGATTTATTACATTTTAAAAACGATGTTAGATCGATATATGTTGTCCAAAATGCCAACTCGCCGAGCACAGATCGATGTAGTTGGATCATATGAATATAAATCGATACATCGATGTAGTAGATGGATCGTTACACCCCTAATTTTAATCTCATACACAGGGTAAACCTTCCACCTAGAAAACATCATTTAATAGAAATTACAACCGCTCCTCTTTGTGATCTATGTAATCAAGGTGCCTTGGGCTCCTTTAATCATATGTACTGGGAGTGACCAGGGGACATGTTTTGGAAAGAGGTATCCTCATACCTTGCTCCCCCAAACTGTTATTACTGAATGATAATTCACCACTGTCATTACAGCAAAGACGTATAATGTTGTCAGGTTGGACATTAGCTAAAAAGATGTTGGAACTAAGATGGCAACCACCACACCTCATTGGATCAGCACTTTTATAGATATCATTTATTTAGAACTATCCACTGCTAGGATCCATGGGGCTAGCCAAACAACAATTGCAGCTGAAACCATAAAATAACTCCTGTAGTGGGTTTTTACCCAACAGATCATTATAATTTTTGTGCAAATGTGTACCTTGATTTAGTATTTAATTTAATGGAGATCAGGTTGGGTGGGTTGGGGTGGTCCCAGGAGGGGTTGTAGGGTGGGTTGGGGTGATCCCAGGAAGGGTTGGAGGGTGGGTTGGAGTGGTCCCAGGAGGGTTTGGGGTGGTCCCAGGAGGGGTTGGAGGGTGGGTTGGGGTGGTCCCCCAGGAGGGGTTGGAGGGTGGGTTGGGGGTGGTCCCAGGAGGGGTTGGAGGGTGGGTTGGGGTGGTCTCAGGAGGGGTTGGAGGGTGGGTTGGGGTGGTCCCAGGAGGGGTTGGAGGGTGGGTTGGGGTGGTCCCAGGAGGGGTTGGAGGGTGGGTTGGGGTGGTCCCAGGAGGGGTTGGAGGGTGGGTTGGGGTGGTCCCAGGAGGGGTGGAGGGTGAGTTGGGGTGGGTCCCAGGAGGGGTTGGAGGGTGGGTTGGGGTGGTCCCAGGATGGGTTTGGAGGGTGGGTTGGGGTGGTCCCAGGAGGGGTTGGAGGGTGGGTTGGGGTGGTCCCAGGAAGGGTTGGAGGGTGTGTTGATGCAGCTGAGGTGGGTGATTGTATATGTGGTTTATTATAATTGTATTTATCTGCAATAACTAGTTTCCATAATATACTGATATATATTTTAACAGTATTGTTTCTCTAGCTGTATAACCATTCCTGCTGCTATTTGTTCTGATGTATATTTTAACAGTATTGTGTCTCTAGCTGTTTAAACCATTCCTGCTGCTATTTGTTCTGATATATATTTTAACAGTATTGTGTCTCTAGCTGTATAACCATTCCTGCTGCTATTTGTTCTTGTCTGTGTTCCTTTAAAATAAATAAAAAGTTTCAACAGAGTTTCAACTGAAAATCAGAGACCGGGAAATCAAGTCACATGCTGGTGTAAGGACATGGATTGTCCAGCCTGTGGTAAAAAGGGCAACATCGGACAAGTCTCCAGAAACAAAAAGAGAACAGAGAAATCACAAAAAAACGGGAAAACAAGAAACAGGCATTCCAACGAAAGACACATAGACATGTTCACACTGTTGAGTAAGAGAACACTGAGGTAAGTGACTCATCAGACCAGGAAGTCACACTGAAAATCCTGACTTTTTCCTGACGGGCCGCACGGCTGCTATATCTCCCCCTTGCTAGAGGGAGAGCCGGTGCGTATGGAGATTGACACAGGGGCAGCTGTATCTCCTGTGTCAGAAAAAAAGATACTGAAACACCTTCCACTTCAACCAGCGCACCCCGTGTTAAAGACTTACACAGGTGAATCTGTCGCTGTGAGAGGCATCACTGATGTCACAGTTCAGGTAAACAGACAAACTGAAAAGCTGCCACTCTATGTTGTGAAAGGAGACTATGCATCACTACTGGGATGTTCATAGTTGGAGAAAATCACACTGGATGCATGAACAATTGTAAAGGATGAATTGTATAAATAAATATTTGTGGAAATATATTTATGACAAGATATAAAAACAATAATGTGTTGATTGTATCAGACACTGTACCGCGCCTTTACACATGAACCAATCACGTCTTCTCTTTATGGTTCAGGTCCACAAACAAATCAAATCGGTTGCCCTGCACACAGTTTTTCATGGGCCTTGTTCGGTGTGCACCTGCCGACTTGATATTGTGTATTTTTCCCCAGTGGGTGCTGTGGTTCTTGGGGAAGAGGGAGAGCAGGACCCTGCTGTCTTGACATTGTGTCTTTTAATTTTGGCTCCACGTGTCTCAAAACCACAGTCTCAGACAGTCGCTCACTCGGCTGGCCTGGTTTCATCTTTCCCCAGATATGGAAAGACATTGAGCAAGTAGGTTTCCACATCGGCGGCTAACCAAAAAGAAGAGAAGTCACATGCACCATTATCAGTTTCTATCTGGTTTCTATTGGCCATTCATCCATTGACGACAGAATATTATGTTACTCGTTGTTTTTAAAACTGTTATTTTCTGTGGTTCAGTCTAGGCTAATGTTATAGAACAGTGTATGTGCTAGCAGAGGTAAGTGCATCGAGCAAGCTAAGAAAGAGAGTTTAACCAGTGGTGTAAAGTACTTAAGTAAAAATACTTTAAAAGTACACTTATGCATTTTTTTGGGGTATCTGTACTTGACTTTACTATTTATTTTTTTGACTATTGTAAGTTAGTGAGATGAATGATGCTGAGATGACAAGGAATCCGCTGACACTGTCCTCGATTATAATAATTTATTACATTGAAGAGTTTCAGCGCCAATTTACAGACTTCTGCTGACATCTGTAGAACAACCGGCCCAATCTCTTAATATGTTGTTTTCCCCTTCTTTGTCTCAACCATAGTATTTATAATCTGTGGTGACATGATATGGGTGGTTTCCCCTACAAAGTCATAAAATTGTCTAGATACTACATATTTCCCCTTCGAGACTAACTAAGTCTCGAAAACAAAAAAGAAATAGGATTATGACAAATAACAATTTTTTTCTCTTATTGAGTAACTTTAAAACAATAAACCAAAATGTATGGGAGAGTAAAACACATTTTTCTATGGAGTGTAAAAATACATTTCTATGAAATATGAAACCAAATCTTTATGGAGTGTGAGAGCGAAAAAACCTGTCTGGCAGCTTTCTTTCCAAATATCCATCAATCAATCAAGACAGTAAAAATTCTCTCAACGGGGCCACGGCCCCTCTGCCCCAGACAACCACTTAAGTACTTTCCAGATCAATTCATAAATCTTTATCAATGCATTTTAAACTAAGATGCAATTGAATACACCTGAAAGCCACAGAAAACAAAATACAATCAAAAAATGTCCACATTCAGGCTGTTCGACCCATCGGACCCTAGAAGCCTGTGGATTCTCCCTGTCCCTGCCTAGACCCAATATCCCTAAGCATCCACGAAATAAACAAAAACATCTGAGATCCCCACATGTACCCCAACAAAGAATAACTATCATTCTTCAAAAATAATACAACAGAAAGAATATGACGCAAATTATGTATTGCACATGCAAAATATGTCTAATATATCATTGCAGACACTGGAATGTAGTCCACTACACTTCTTCTCCTCAGCAGTGTCGACTTTTAATGAAACGTCGATGATGGAATCTGAACATTTTCCACACCTTCCTTGTTTCCACTGCCTCCAGTCCATTCACATTGTCCATTCATATTGTCCATGTTTGAGTATTTGAATCCCCTCTAACACATTCCCCCATTATGCTTTCTGGAAGAAAATAAAAGACCAAACAGTATATTTTGCAAAACAACACATGCAAATTAAAAACATCAATATCAACAATAATATATAAAAATGATATACAAAATGATATATAAAATGAATCACATTCCATTTCCCCCCTTTGATTCATAACAAAATACTAAAATATCCACAATAATATGTAAAAAACATGTGAAAAATGATCGTATATTTCAAAATTGATATCTATCCATTAATACTCCCATCCAGTCCCACACTTGTTCATCTCCATCTAGATCAGTAACAGTTAACAACTGCATTGTGAGTGGTTTTTTTCCCAGGCATCACAACTCCAAACCCATCTCAATATCATAGCCTTCGCAAAAAGTCAATAACAAAGTACAACAGCAAAACATTACACACAGCGCTATATAAGAGCTGCCACTAAAATCTGAACTATCACTGCTCCCACTGGGCCTAAACCTGATCTTGCAACCAAGCCTCGCTGGGAACCATCCAGCTC
The DNA here is from genome assembly GCA_036851935.1 of Coregonus suidteri. Taxonomy (NCBI): domain Eukaryota; kingdom Metazoa; phylum Chordata; class Actinopteri; order Salmoniformes; family Salmonidae; genus Coregonus; species Coregonus suidteri. The sequence continues at coordinate 5,163,117 of CM072257.1, read as the reverse complement.
CTCAGATCTACCAAAACGCATCACATTATACTCTTCAATGCATCTATAACACTAGTGATATTATTGGAAACTATCTGTGATCAAAGTATAACAATCATCCCCCTTCAAGTTCATAGGCCAAACATAATCCACCTTGTTTTGCTAAAATATAGTCAAGAGCCATATTCATTTTTTGCAACAGCCTCAGTCTGTGACCCTTCTTTGAGTATTTGACAGAAGGTTTAAACCCTCTTATCGTTTCATTTTGAACAAAAACAGCTTTTAGCCCTCACGGGTTTCACCTCAAAACTGCTTCAGGAATCGGTGTCAACTGATTTTCCTTCCAATCTAACAAAATTCACATAGGGTAATTCATTTAACCAAGAACACTTAAACCTAGGCCTAAAACAAATGCTTCGACAACAACATTATTAATCTGTTAATGATTGTTGTTGCTGATACAACAGCCCATTATAAAGCATAAGATGACACGTACTTGATAGAGGTTGAGTCACCTTCTCTAAGATTCAACCCATGTTCCTGCTGGAATTCTCAACAGACATGGACCCTCAAGATTCCTCACTGATCTTACAGAATAAGTTAACTGCTGGAACCATAGATTCCTACCTGCCCATCCATCTTTTAATTTACAAAACAGAAGAATCAAAATCCATATGCCTTCCATTTAGTTTCTCTCTTGTCCCTAACGAGCGGTACTGATCAGATATATCTTCTTGTCTCCATCAAAATTAAAGAACTCATCCTCTACCTCCAGGATAGTATTCTGCACTATTCAGATGAATCTACATCATTCTCTACTACCATCTGCTCTCCTATTTCAACACTATCCTTACTACCATTCACAGCACTCTCCATCCTTATCATAAACTTCTGAACAAATTTTAACGCTGGCTCTAAATAAGTACACCATATATTCTCCCTGATCTTCTCCTGTAACATTACACAAAAATAAGTGAGCAATCACTCATAACCTCTTCCCACTTCTATCGTTGTACAAAAAATATACTTCCTTTGACTAGATTTCACAGCTTCTACTTCTGGTCCTGATAACAAACACTTCTTCTCCATAAATTATCTCTCCACATGGGAGGAACTTCACCACTAGTGTCACTACATTAACTCTCAGTCCCAACTCTAATCCCTCACTTTCAACCTGGTTGATTATAAAAAAAGACATTTATAATCACCTTGATCCTCCTGCTGGGAAATTGTACACATAGAGACTACAATCACCCTCAATCTTCATTCTTCTCTTATCATTCAGCAATGCATACTTTCTCAATGCAAACTGCTCCTAACAGATCTAAACTCCTCTCCATAGCTATCTTCCCACTGAACTCTAAATGTTCATTCACCACTGTTCTCTCTCTTACACTTACATGGGAGCTGAGCTGACCTTCCTAGAGTTACTTCAACCCCTAGTTTTCATAACTTTTTGGTCTGACTTTTCTCCTAATTTTTTCAAAAAACCATTTCATGATTTATCCACAAAATCCTTTCCCACTAATTTTGAGGATATTTTGTTCAATCGGGTAGTCCCCACCTGCTTATGACTTCTTTACACAAAAATCTTGGCAAACGATTGAGCTATATTTTAGCTTAGTTGGACATCCTATGCACCTCTTGGTGTAAACCAGAATAACAGTCACACCCCTGCGAACATTATTTTTCAGACAGATTGTTCACCTGCCTATGACATAGTTCAAGCATAGTTCACCTGCCTATGACATGTTCAAGCAAATATGGTTCCCAAAAACCCATACTCCTTTGTGATCTTTCTCCTAACCTCCCCCTTGCAACATTAGCTAAACCATAGCTTCCTAAATCATCAGACCTAATAGGTCTAGAGGCGCTACTATCAACCCCTCATGGTTTCTCCAAAGACAAACCCAAAGGATTGTTACTCTGAGGATGTTTTTTCTCATTGTCTTCAAAACACCTGCTTTCGAAAGTCCTTCAATGTATGGGTCAATCCCTTGGATGCTTCATCTTTCAATGGATACTGATTCTTCCAAGGAGTGTCTGGCTCCTGGTTTGAAGTTCAACTTTCACCTCAATTGTGCTGATTTCACAAGTCCAATATCGGTAGTACTTTGAAAACCACAAACATTCTTGAACTTTTTGTGGCACATCTCCTCTTTCATAGGGTCTTAATCCATCTTCACACTGCAAATAGATACATGTGTCATCCGTACAGCTTATGACTCTCCTTGTCCTCGAGCCGAAATCATTATTCTGAGAAATCGCTGATCTTCACTCCTCCAAATCCCCAAATTCTCTTTTCATCAGTACGAAAAAACAGCTTTCCTCTGCTTCTGTCATCCATTTCTCCTATTTGCTTCTGCTCATAGCCTTCAGAAACCAACAAGGTCACATGTGGGCACACCTCTTCTCAATCTCCAATTCTTTATCCAGATAATCATCTATGTTTATCTTCATAGCTGCTCCTTGTGGTCCTAAACATTATTCAAACATGAGCTGAGTTTGAACTTTCTTTGGTTGATGACTCAACCATTCCTCTGAGTTCGATTGGGCAGCATTCTTGAAAATACTTGAGCATACAATGAAATGGATATTCCAGAAGCTCACATCTGGCATATTTTCCCCCAATAAATGTCTCCCATATCTTAGCCTGCTTCAAAAATTCTTTACTGAGATTTCCAATCTAGAATACTGTAGAAGAATCCATCTCTGTCATCATCAACAATTGGTAAACCTTTTCCTTTGGCACTTCTACCAGACAGCCATCTGGTGTACATTTTATTGTACTGTTCAACTTACACAATGCATCTCTTCCCAACAATGCAATAGGTGTATGTTCTGATACCAGTATGGGTATTGTAATTTTCCGATTTTTATAGCAGAGCTCAATTGGTTCCATAAGAGGAATCAGCTGTTTCACTCCCTCAAAATCCGACTGTCCTAATTAGTTGATTTTACCATAGTGAGATGTGTAACATCTTCAAGCTGAACACAGATAAAAGCAGCGCTGCTATTCCACCATCACTTCAATGGTCGGTTGCTTATTTTCACCTCAATTGTTGGATCTTTTTCCGGTCCTGATGCTACTAGCTGACACCCCCCTTTTCGGATCTTCTAGGCACCCCTAGAATCCTTGCTACGGGCCCCTATAAGGGTTCACCGGTCCTCCAGATGATCTTGACTTGCCCCTGTTATCTTCCTCTGAAATTCCCTCTGGTGTTTCCTCTGTTGTTCGCCATTGCACTCACAAGCAAAGGTGACCAACCTGTCCACAATTATAACACACCTCTGGAGAGTGCTGGAAGTATGGGCTTAAATCTTCCTCCTCTTCCTCTTCCTAAGCCTTCTCGTCCTCTTCCTCTCCAATTCTATGGTCTGTCCAGAGGGGACTGGCTGTGGATATGAAACAAACTGGTACCGCTATTGGTGGCTGGTACAATTGCGGTTGGAACTGGTCGGTTGAAGCTGTGGCAGTGAATTGTTGATTTGGTGACACACGGATCTACTAAACCAAAGCTTGTTTCTTCTCCTTCTTATTCTCCACCAGTTGTATTTGATTGAGTTCGTTTCTGAGAGTTTCTTGGTCCTGTTCTTCTGGTTGTGTTCCTTTTTCCTGTATAGATCCACTTGATGGGACTATATGATCTATTATAGACACCTTTTGTCATGCTTACCAAAGTTCTAACCACCTCTGCCAGTTTGCTCCTTACTGGTGAGGGCAGTCCCATCTGCAGTTTGAGCTCTCAAAAATTGAGCTGCTCAATTGACTCACATTTGGATCATCATTCGGGTAATATTTCTAACACACTTGAACATAGGCTCTCGGATTTTCTTTTGTCCTAGTGGGTCAATCAGAATGTTGTCAGGATGCACATTTTGTTTGAAACGTATCTTTCAGTGCTCTCTCCAACAGCCGATTCCTACTTGCAGCCAAACAAGTCAGGGTCATTCACTGCAGTCCATACATATCTATTAAGTCCAGCTTTTCTTCTGAAAAATGTCTTCCATCCCTGGAATCCCAAGGAGATTAGCCAAAGTCTCTTAATGTCTCCTATGGCTGACTGTGTTCCCACCGTACATTTCTTCCAATTTTGAAATCCAAGGATATTGCTCCATCTTGAAGAGGGGGGGCAATTCTCAAGTATATCTGACATATTGGTATTTTGGCAAAGGCTTATATTCTAGGTTTTTTCTTTGAATGATCACGGCATCATTTTCTTACTAGTGCCCTCTCTGTCCCTTGGCCTCAATGTATATTTTTCCTCAAAATTCTTGGGATTCTTTTCTCAGCAGTTTTTTCTCAGGTATCTTCAGCTTCTTGAGTTGTTCATCCAGTTCTCTTGCTTCTTCTAAAAAAACTATGCGCTTTATCCAGGGCATGATACGCATCGGTCTATATCTCTTTCTATTTTCCTGTCTCTGTGCTAGTCATTGTAGGATAAAAATCTCTTGAATATGAAGCACCTTTACTCTCCCAATCTTTATCACTGTCTTCATCTTTGCTTTCATCAGAGAACTAGAATATACCTTGTATTCTTCTTCTTCAAAACATCCATCACCCCTTCTTCCGCTCGGCCAACCTCCGTCTGATCACAGGGTCATATCCACCTATGATCTCTTTCTGAATCACTCTTGATCATCATCATCTTCTTCAAGTTCCATCCTCTGAACACTCATTCCACCACGTTAGTTTCCAGAATCATCTCGTTTTCTTTTTACTTTTGAGTTTGATTCATTTTTTGTATGCGTTTCTGCTTGTCCTCTCTCCATTATTCGTTATCTTCATCTCTGGATGCAATAATCACCCTCTTGGAATTATCACTGGAAGCTGAGGATAGAACGTCCTTAAACTACTACTTCTTTCTCATAAGGTGTGGGGTCTTTTTGCTGAATCCGTATGTGAGAAAGGTTGTTCTTCTGATATGACTTCTGCCATTAGTTTTTATGTCGCCTTTCCTTGTTTCACCATTTTCTCTCTATACCTTTGTTTTTTTATCGTAGTTGGTATCTATCATCAGTTTTTGTCCTTCATTCTCGAAACAGCTTAAAGAACACCCAGCTCTCTTTGTCTCTTTTCCTTTACGATGTTCCCTTTTTTCCCCTTCTTCTGATCTGCCTTGTTAAATTTGACAGAAGCCCTTTCATGATGTTGATTAAGTCAGGGTTAAGAGTCCCTTCCACTGGCCATGGTTGTCAATGTCAGGCCAACGTTTATTCCATTTCCAGATAACCTTGTAATACCATTAACCTAAAGGATTACTATTTGCAACTATACTCCACAGGAGTAAAATTACCTTCATAGTCTTATGTCCTTTTTCCCCACTTGGTACCAACTCTTTTATAATCCTTTATGTGAATTAGTGTATTATTTTAGACAATGTAGCCTATGGTTCCCTCCCTTCAATTTTCTTTTTTTTATTAAATCAATTTATTGCCAGAATTTTAAAACCATAATTTTTTTTTCCAGAAAATCACATTGTAGGATTTTTAATGAATTTATTTGCAAATGATGGTTGGAAATAAGTATTTGGTCACCTACAAACAAGCAAGATTTCTGGCTCTCACAGACCTGTAACTTCTTCTTTAAGAGGCTCCTCTGTCTCCACTCGTTGCCTGTATGAATTGGCACCTGTTTGAACTTGTTTCAGTATAAAAGACACCTGTCCACAACCTCAACAGAGTCACACTCAAACTCCACTATGGCCAAGACAAAAGAGCTGTCAAAGGACACCAGAAACAAAATTGTAGACCTGCACCATGCTGGGAGACTGAATCTGCAATAGGTAAGCAGCTTGGGTTTGAAAGAAAATCAACTGTGGGGAGCAATTATTTAGGAAATGGAAGACATACAAGACCACTGATAATCTCCCTCGATTTGGGGCTCCACGCAAGATCTCACCCACATGGGGTCAAAATGATCACAAGAACGGTGAGCAAAAATCCCAGAACCACAGGAGGAGGACCTAGTGAATGACCTGCAGAGAGCTGGACAAAAGTAACAAAGGCTTACCATCAGTAACACACTACGCCGCCAGAGACTCAAATCCTGCAGTGGCCAGACGTGTTCCCCCTTGCTTAAGCCAGTACATGTCCAGGCCCGTCTGAAGTTTGCTAGAGTGCATTTGGATGATCCAGAAGAGGATCGGGAGAATGTTGTCATATTGGTCAGATGAAACCCAAAATATAACTTTTGGTAAAAACTCAACTCTCGTCCGTGTTTTGGAGGACAAAGAATGCTGAGTGCATTCTAAGAACACCATACATACTGTGAAGGCATGGGGGTGGAAACACCTCATGGCTTTGGGGCTGTTTTTCGCAAAGGACCAGGACGACTGATCCGTGTAAAGGAAAGAATGAATGGGGCCATGTATCGTGGAGGATTTTTGAGTTGAAAACCCTCCTTCCATCAGCAAGGGCCATTGAAGATGAAATGTGGCTGGAGTCCGGGCTAGCATGACAATGATCCCAAAACACACCGCCCCCGGGCAACGAAGGAGTGGCTTCGTAAGAAGCATTTCAAGGCCTGGAGTGGCCCTAGCCAGTCTCCAGATCTCAACCATAGAAAATCTTTGGAGGGAGTTGAAAGTCCGTGTTTCTTGCCAGCGACAGCCCAAAACATCACTGCTCTAGAGGAGTTCTGCATGGAGGAATTGGGCCAAAATACCAGCAACAGATGTGTGGAAACCTTGTGAAGACTTACAGAAAACGTTTGTTTGCCTGTGTCATTGCCAACAAAGGGTATATAACAAAGTATTGATAACTTTTGTGTTATGACCAAATACTTATTTTCACCATAATTTGCAAATAAATTCATTAAAAATCCTACAATGTGGTTTTCTGATTTTCTCATTTGTCTGTCATAGTTGACGTTACACTATGATGAAAATTACAGGCCTCTCTCATTCTTTTAAGTGGGAGAACTTGCACAATTGGTGGCTGACTAAATACCTTTTTTCCCCACTGTACCTCAATCCTACAGAAACAACGTCAGTACTAGATTTCCAAAAACAAACTCCAAATCAAAACCAACTCATGCACAAAAACTCCAAAATGCAATTCCTAATTACATCAATTGATCAGTCTGTTGCAAGGTCTTGTCAAATTGTCATAACATCAAATATGCTTGGTACACAACATGTATCCTGTATGGGGAAGGTATTTTGTAAATAGAACAGTACTGGCCTTAAATTTGACGGGATCCGGCGCACATTGCTGTGCGGTGATGTACGTGTCAGCACTCTTCTTTTTTCTGTCTCCTCGTCTCTCATATGACAGAAAAACAAAGCAACAGACAAGAAGTTAGTATTGTATGCACTCACTGAGTTATTTCAACCATTCAATATTCCTCCGTTACACATTCGCTGTAAGAAAATAAGCAAACTTAAGCTCAGGAATAGGTATAAATAGCTTCAATAACATTTTTTATTTTTTATTGTTTTTATTTTAATCCGTCAAATTATTCTCATCTATCAATCAATGGGTCTCAATCAAATAATTTAATCGTTAAACAACAAGCCGATTTAAACAAACAGAAAACACTATTGTAGTGTGTAAATCTCCCCATTCGTCTCCGTCTGCTCTGTCCTGTTCTGAGTCCTGCGTCTTCCAGCAGCTCCGTGCAGGAAGCAAAGGAGTGGCACATTTGCCCTACATAACTCTAAAGCCATTTAAAATCCACGCATGCGCTGTTCAGTCAACCAATGAGATTTCAGCGTGGACGGAGCTCTCTCCAGCTCTCTCTCTCCAAGCCAAACAGAAAGTTAAACAGTCCAGCTGTATTTCCGTTCTGTCCCCATAGACAAACCGTAACATTTAAAAAGAACTCACAAAACCAACATAAAACATCGAACACACATACACAGTTAAGAGGGCTTATCCCATTCCTATGGACCACTCAGGTCACATGTAGCATGTAGCATGTAGCATGTAGCATGTAGCATGTAGCATGTTACCTCCATCGCGCCGTATTTTTCCTTGTTCATAAATTTAGGCTGCCACCGAGTTTGCAGATAGTCCAATGAGCGGTCACATCAAACATATACTTCGTCAACTATAAGATGAGCGGTTAAACTTGCAATAGAATGTATATTCCACAATCTCCAAGTCCCCGGGACTGACCTAAACTCACCTTAATGTGCTTTTAGGATTTTCGTTCCCATCCTAATGATCGCCTCCTTAGAGGGCTTCCGTAGATTACGCAATTGTATACATTTAACTAGTTCCTGCCGTATTCCTTCTATCTACAATAGTTATACATTCCCCCCTTTTGCGTTTGATTTTCAGCGCAAAACTAATTTAAAATTTAGAACGGACTCTTATCCCACATCATAGAACTAGCAAATGCACACATTAGTTTTTTACGGTACATCTCTCCAAGCCAACATAGCTCCGAATTGACTCGCGCAACAAAATTGGAAAAATCTCACCTTATGAGCCGGCGTCTTGAGCGGAGTCACTTCGTTGGTCATGAATGGAAAAAAACTGGAGAGACGCAGACCGACCCAAAGATACCTCGTCGCCATTTCTGTTGTTTCTGCTCATTTGCTACTCAGCTGTGAGGACAATGAGATCCGCTGACACCGTACTTTGATCATAAAGGTTTTATTTCATAACAAAAGTATTTTCAGCGTCGATTTACAGATACTTGCAGGCATCCGAGAACAAGCCGACCCAAATTCTAAATATGCTATTCTGACCTCTTGTGTCTTCACCAAGTATTTATAATCTTTACTAAGATAGGGATGGTTTCCCTACAGACCAATCCCATGACCTTCCACACAACAGACTTCCTCTGTTTTAGGGTGCCCTTTTCTAAACTGCTCTCCAGATGTCTCCCTGGCTAAATCAACATTCTCTAAGCTACCATTTGCAAACATTAACAAAGTCCAATTGTTCAGACACCACATCCCTATTACAAACCTAAAAATAAGACTACTATAATTTGACTAACTGTTCCACCCTAGCCCTGGGCAATATTCCAATGAGATTAAGGAAATCCCCTGTGTTCCTGGAATAGAAATTATACATGTGTTGTTAACATTCAATTTCAAAAAAATTATCCAAAAAATAGTAAGTACAGTGAGGGAAAAAAACGTATATTGATCCCTGCTGATTTGTACGTTTGCCACTGACAAAGAAATGATCAGGTCGCATAATTGTAATGGTAGTATTTTATCTCCATTCTGAACAGTGAGAGACAGAATAAACAACAACAAAATCCAGAAAAAACGCATGTCAAAATTGTTATAAATTGATTTGCAGTTTTAATGAGGGAAATAAGTATTGGACCCCCTCTCAACAGAAAGATTCTGGCTCCCAGGTGTCTTTTATACAGGTAACGAGCTGAGATTAGGAGGCACACTCTTAAAGGGAGTGCTGCCTAATCTCAGTTTGTTACCTGTATAAAATACACCTGTCCACAGAAGCAATCAATCAATCAGATTCCAAAACTCTCACCATGGCCAAGACCAAAGAGCTCTCCAAGGATGTCAAGGACAAGATTGTAGACCTACACAAGGCTGGAAATGGGCTACAAGACCATCGCTTGGTGAGAAGGTGACAACAGTTGGTGCGATATTCGCAAATGGAAAAGAAAGAAACACAAAAGAAACTGTCAATCACAAAATCAGCAGTGGATCAAATACTTTTTCTCCCTCACTGTATGTGTGTATGTATGTGTGTATGTATGTGTATATATATGGTATATATATGTATATATGTGTATATGTAATGTGTATGTGTATTATCTCCCGAGTGGCCGCAGTGGCTACTAGAGATCCTGGTGTCTAATCCAGGCTCTGTTGTAGCCGGGCCGCAAAAAAACAACGGGGAGACCCATGGGGCGGCGTACAATTGGCCCAGCGCGTCGTCCAGGGTAGGGGAGGGAAATGGCCGGCAGGGATGTAGCCTCAGTTGTAGAGCATGGCGTTTGCAACGCCAGGGTTGTGGGTTCGATTCCCACGGGGGGCCAGTATGGAGAAGGAAAAAAATAATAATGTATGCACTCACTCACTCTGGATAGAGAGTCTGCAAAATGACGTAAATGTCAATATGTGTGTGTGTGTGGATATATATAAAAAAACATGGGGGACTGGAAGTGATGCAGACAATTACATTGATGGAAGTTACAATCTATCTGTGGTCATCTGTCTACTCAGCTTGGTAGAGCACGGCGCTTGTAGAGTAGTGGCGTCGATCCCAGGGACCACCCATGCACAAAAATGTATGCACGCATTGACTGTAAGTCGCTTGGATAAAAAGCGTCTGCTAAATGGCATATTGTAAAATGGAAAATTGTATGTCCATCCAGTCTTAAAATGTCTGCAAAAACCAAATATTGAAAATACTGTTAAATATTAAAAAAAACATTGTGGGGTATCCATGATATATATAATATATAAATTAGTATGTATATATAGATATATATATGATATGTATATATATAGTATATATCATATGCATAGTTAGATATAGAAGCCTTCATCATATTGAAGAATTTCAAACTCCACCTTTTTCCAAACTGCTCCATGAGGAATTAAATGATTCAAGGAGAGTCTCTTTAAGATGTATGTCTTCAGGGAATTCTGGTCCTCTATGTCTTTTTTCGTGGTTGAATGAGAACATCCCACAGACAGCTCTTTTTATGGGTCAAAATGGCTATGTTTAGGTTCAGCAGTAAAATGGGACACATCTTAAACAAGACAATACACCTTTTTTGTTTTAATTGACTGGAGACATCCACTTGACATGCCATCCTCGGACGCCTCCCGGACATTCCCGGACGCCCCCCGCCCCCGAAAGCTAATTTTTAAAAGGTTAAAGGTTAAACAAGGTTTAAAATAAAAAGTAGTTTAAAAGGACCACTTGCGGGACCCCCAAGTGTACATATAGGTCCCTTGTGTTGTAAGGGGGGGACCCCCTAGATGAGCAAACTGTTGACCATTCAAATAGGGATAGCTGAGATCTCTTTCTAAAAGGGGTAAACAGGTTTACAAAACAGTTGTTTTAAAGAAACACCACACACGCTCACACACAACCCAAAAGGAACCAGTTGCTCTTGTGTAGAGAGAGCAGAGAAGAGTACGAGAGAGTAGAGAGAGAGAGAGAGAGACGAATGGCCGAGAGAGAGAGAAGAGAGAGATAGGGGAGGGACGGAGAGCTGTAATTCATTGAAGGTAATAATACAATTTTCTTTCAAACCTATATATTTCGTTCTAAAATGTTTGCTACAGAAATGGAAGCATTATACAGTGGGGGAAAATATTATTTAGTCAGCCACCAAATGTGCAAGTTTCTCCCACTTAAAACAGATGAGAGAGGCCTTGTAATTTTCATCATAGGTACATCGTCAACTATGACCAGACAAAATGAGGAAAAACATTTCCAGAAAATCACATTTTAGGATTTTTATGAATTTATGGCAAAATTATGGTGGAAAATAATTATTTGGTCAATAATAAAAGTTTCCAATAACTTGGTTACATACCCTTGTTGGAATGACACCGCTCAAACGTTTCTGTAAGTCTTCACAAGGTTTTTCACACACTGTTTGCTGGTATTTGGCCCATTCCCCATGCCAGATCTCCCTTTAAACAGGATGTTTGGGGTGTGTGGGGAAACGGATTTTTTAAATCCCCCCAACGATTTTCATGGGGGTTGAGATCTGGAGATGGGTAGGGCCCCTCCCGGACTTGAAATGCTTCTTTCGAACCCCTTTGTGCCCGGGCGGTGGTTTTGGGGTCATTGTCATGCGAAAAGAGCCCGCACGTTTTTTCAAACCCCTTC
>CM072257.1:5146645-5150851 GCA_036851935.1 Coregonus suidteri | reverse complement strand
TTAACATTTTTCATCACTTCTTACCCAAACACGGTCCATTCTTCTTTTCTAACCAACACGTGTACAGTCTTTCCCCTTTTAACCAACACTTTTTACCAGTCTTCCCCTTTTACCCAACACGGTTCCCAGTCAACTTTTTAACCAACACGGTCCCTTTTAAATTCTTACCCAACATGGTCCCAGTATTCACTTTTAAACCCAACATGTGTCCATTCATTACTTCAAACCCAACACTGTGTACCTTAATTCATTTATCCAACAGGGTTTAACAGCATTCATTCTTACCCAACAGTGTACCAGTCATTACTTTTTAACAAACACTGTGTACCAGGTCATTCACCTCTTACCAACACCTGTTTACCAGTCAATTCAACCATCTAATACCCACTGTGTCACCATCATGTCCCTTCTTAACCAATCAATTGTGTGACAGTCAATTCACGTACTTGTAGCCACATTGACCGTACATTCACCGCTTAACAGCACTGTGTAGCCATAAGAATACATTCAGCTTCTTATCCAATCACTGTAGATACCAGGTGTATAATCCACGTTGGCTATGCCAACTCACTGTGTAATCCGTTCACTTCTTAGAAACATAGAGAGGTTCCACGCTCATTGGGTCTTATCCAACTTCTGGGCTGTACCAGTCATTCACTTCTTATCAGGACACTTGCCACCAGTGCATTCACTTTCTTAAGTCCAACGCACGGTCAAATAGTCATTCAGGAATTAAATCTCAGTTGGCTGTTCATACCAGTTAATTAAGAGTTTATCCAACACTTGTGTCCAGGGTAGGGGTTCCACCTCTTAAACCACAAAGTTGACATGTCATGTCAGAAGGCCATCCGCCAGTCATTCACTTCTTATCCAACACTGTGTACCAGTCATTCACTTCTTATCCAACACTGTGTACCAGTCATTCACTTCTTATCCAACACTGTGTACCAGTCATTCACCTCTTATCCAACACTGTGTACCAGTCATTCACTTCTTATCCAACACTGTGTACCAGTCATTCACTTCTTATCCAACACTGTGTACCAGTCATTCACCTCTTATCAACACTGTGTGTACCAGTCTTCACTTTCTTATCCAACACTGTGTACCAGTCATTCACTTCTTATCCAACACTGTGTACCAGTCATTCACTTCTTATCCAACACTGTGTACCAGTCATTCACTTCTTATCCAACACTGTGTACCAGTCATTCACTTCTTATCCAACACTGTGTTGTACCAGTTACACATGTACCAGACTCACTTCTTATCCAGGACTGTTTACAGTCATTGGAGATGCTAGTTTGGATTCACTTCTTATCCAACACTGTGTACCAGTCATGGGTTACCAGTCACAGTGGAGACTAGGAACAGGAGGGAGGAGTCAGTGGAGACTAGGAACAGGAGGGAGGAGTCACTGGAGATGGTAGTGTGGAGACTAGGAACAGGAGGGAGGAGTCACTGGAGATGCTAGTATGGAGACTAGGAACAGGAGGGAGGAGTCACTGGAGATGCTAGTGTGGAGACTAGGAACAGGAGGGAGGAGTCAGTGGAGATGGAGGGAGGAGATGAGATGTAGTGTGGAGACTAGTGTACTTTAGAACAAGGGCTTTCCAACAGGAAATTATAATCTATCTTCTTATTGGACTAATTCAGGTAATTCAGGTAGCTCAATTGGTAGAGCATGGCGGTTGTAACGCCAGGGTAGTGGGTTTCGATCCCCAGGACCCACCCATACGTAAAAATGTATGCACACATGACTGTAAGTTGCTTTGGATTAAAAGCGTCTGCTAAATGGGCATATTATTATTATAGTATTATCTCTGTTTCACTCTGTTCTCTTAACGTTTCTCACCACAAAAAATGACCCAGGTCTCAGATTTATGTTTAGATCAGAACTCTTCCAAAAAGGCAAACCTAGTCTCATGTCTTTTCGTGTCCAAATGGCACCATATTCACTATGAAGTGCACTACTTTAGACCAGAGCTCTGTATGACCCTATTCACTATAAAGTGCACTACTTTAGACCAGGGCCCGTATCTCTAAAAGAATTTTTGTGCAAAAAGTGGCTCCTAGCGGCCAAATTCTAAGAAAATTCTCAGAGGCATGACGTTTTCTTAGAATTTCCCTAAAAGTGACACGAAAATCCCAGTTAATATAAAAAGCTATTCCTCAGAGTCCTAGCGCTTAAAAGGGCTCCTAAGGCGAGATCTGCTAAGAGCAGGGGAAGAGGACTTTTAGTGGCTTAGGAGTTACCCTAAGCAGCTGCACAAAATGGCCCAACAGAGGAGGCAGGAGAGATGTCCTGCAAACACTGGATGACAGGGAATTATTGAGACGCTACAGATTGGATCGTGCAGGAATCATGTTTGTGGTGGATCTCCTTAGAGATGCAATTACTTCACCAACTCGACGCCACAACGCTATTACACGGAGAAGAAAGTAATCACAACCCTGAGGTATTTGGCAACAGGGAAAATGCAACAATGCAGCAGTGATGACTTGGGTCTGTCCCAATCCTCCGTCAGCAGAGTCATCACCCAAACACTGACAGCTTTGTCACAACCTAATATTGTGGACACAATTTGTTTCATTCCCGCTGGATGCCCGCACTTTACACACACATAAAAGGGCATTTATGGACATTGCAGGATTCCCTGGCGTTGTGGGTGTAATTGATGGAACACATGTGAGAATAATTGCGCCATCAGAGGACGAGGCTGTCTTTGTTAACAGGAAGAATTTCCACAGCATCAATTTGCAAATAGTGTTCAATGCGGCCTGGAAGATTTTGGACACATTGTGGCTAAATGGCCAGGCTCCACACATGATGCGAGAATGCTCTCCGAGAGTGGCATCAGACAGCTTTTTGAGAGACGCTATGTGCCAGCTAATTGCCACTTGTTAGGGGACAGTGGCTACCCATGCAAACCATGGCTCCTTACACCGTACCTCCAGCCACGCCAAGGGCCCCAACTAAACTATAACAGGTAAGCCAAACAATACAAAAATCATGGAAATGAAATGCAAGCAATATGTTAGAGCATCCAAGTAGTGCAATATTTCCATCAAATAATTAAAGGTCTGTATTCTATGTAGGGCCCACAAGACAACAAGAGCGGTGGTGGAGCGTGGCATAGGCCAGCTTAAGAGGCGCTTTCATGTTCTCACACGGAGAGGTGCGGCTGAGGCCTGAAAAAGTCAGCAAAGTCATCATAGCCTGTGCAATATTACACAATATTTGCAAGGTTAGACAGATTGCAGAACCTCTGGAGGATGGCGATGAGGATGAGGATGGAGACAAACGATGAGGATGGTGGTGAAAGAAGATATCACATTCCACAGGGGAACCGAGCCCAGAGTGGACTGCCTTACAGGGCAAACTTCACAAATTTACATTTCAGGCAAGCTGTAGCCCCATGTCATTTGAGAACTTGTGATGGTATTAAGAACTACCACAGTTTTTACTGCACATCACCTGCAACTGTTAAATGCAAGACACAGAACACAATCTCTAAATGGTATATTTTTTAGGTGTTCAATTTTAAGGCGGTAGTACTCCTCCTGAAGGGGAAAGGACTTTTTTTTGTTGTTCAAACACATCAAATTGTGAGTTGCAATCTTCTCTCCTGCAGGGATGCTGACGGAGCAGGTGCTGCGGATGGGAATGGTGTTTGATCCGCCGGGCTATCCTGAGTAGCAGCTGCAGATGGTTCAGGCGGCAAACTTGATGGGCCCGGTTCTTGTGATGGCTCCATGCTACAGAAATACATAGGCCTAGTTTAATTATTGTTTGATTAAATTAATTTAATACAATGAGCATGGATAACACATGAAATGGCTTCTGCAATGAATAAACACTGTTGATATGAATAAACCTGTGTCCTACCTTTGCTGCATTTCAAGGGCCTGCATCATTGACGTGTCAATGCCTGTTGGCAGCCCGGTGACACTGACCTCAGAGTGTCCCAGGACTTGAAAGACAGTGTCGGCCACCTGGGACAGCCGCTTTGCAGGTGGTCCACCCCTAGAAAGAAACAGTCAATGAACACAGTACTTAGGCATGTAAATTAACTTTGCCACAGCAGGAGCAAATTGCCAGATTATGTGGTAGGCCATAGTATTTTGCTCAACCTGTGAGTGAGGATTTCCCGCTTGTGTGCTGCAATCTCATCTTTTGCCTTGGACTGCAGCACATACCACCTT
>CM072257.1:5096645-5141645 GCA_036851935.1 Coregonus suidteri | reverse complement strand
CCATGCCCATCATACAAAAACAGTTCATAGAGTACAGAAGCTCGAAATCAAAAGAACGACAGTCTTTTAACTATGGGCCAAAAGGAAGATATAGGCCTAAAAAAGAAAAACACGTCCAGGTAAGGTGTACTGAACGTCCTATACAATTTTTGCAATGCTCTATATGTATTTGTGTATATTTATTTTACCTATGTATACATTAATTATATCTTTGTTATTTTACTAGATAAACGTAGGATGGATGGTGCCAAGTGGAACTGATTTAAAACCTCTAAGAGGGAAAACACTACAGTTATTTACAGACCCAGAGGGTAGCAGCACCTGATCTACTGAAACAAGCTGTCCAGAAAATGACAACATTTAACAAGGACATGCACGAAGGACCTTATGTCCTTTTGTATCCAGACTGCTCAGAGGTGGTTCATGTGCCTGGGTCAGAAAGGCCATTCAAATTGGCAGAATATAAAAAGGAAATAGGAAAGGCATATTCCTGGATCACTTTTTTCATTTGCCTAGAAAAACACTATAAAAGAGGTTAGTGGATCTCATGATTCAATATTTTTTACATATTTAGATACTCTGCTGGAGGATAGATAATGGTTGTTTGAATTATTTTTTTCAGTGGATGATACCTCAGACTCTGATTCTGAAATTGTCATCACAACAAGGAGCACAGCTGAACTCAATCATGCTGACACTTTTGGTACATCAGTTATTTTCTATTTTTTTAAATGTTTTATGTATGTTTGTTATTTATTCATTTCATATAATTTATTAATTAGATGTACATTGGATTTTAAGCATAAAATCAATGTCCTGGTCAATATTTTACTGGAAAAAGGCTTGTTTTGATTATTTTGCAGTAACTATTATACAGTAACACAGACAACCATTCGCATTGATATATACTGTATGTGGTAATGGAAAAATAATGGAACCTGTTGAAAGTTGTTGATCATTTTATCACGTTTCCTCTCAGGTTTTTGAACCACAAAATCGAAGTACTCCCAAACACAAGCTGGACGATGAAAGGTATGTGTTGCACACTTGGACACAAAGGATTTTTCACACGTGCAATAATAATTCATATTTTGTTGGGCTACAGTGCTTTCACTACCAGGGTAAAGTGCAATTTCACCTTTTTTTTTTTAATTTAACTCACAAAACTACTAGCAGATATTTCACTACTTATTCACATACACATTATACATACATTTATATTGCTGCACATAAGCTCAACGTTGCTACATGCTATCAGCTGTTTTCTGTAACTGACTGCGGTAACCCCCTCGCTCCCTACCTAAAGGACCCACAGCTGCCTGTGTGAGCAGAGCTTTACAGAATAAACCCACTGAAATACAGTTGCTCTTGCAGTTAAATAAACAAAAATTAACCAAACCATTAAAAAAAACATGTGAGAATGAAGTGGGGGGTATCCACTGTCCATTCATATGTCCCAATCACTGTCGATCCTGCATAGGTACTATAGGCCTTTACTGAAGTGGCACGGTCATTTAGAACCAACTTAAAGAACTCCAGCACGTTTCGGCATCTAGCCTTTGTCAGGGAGTCAAATAGATGTAATGAGAGACACTGGGTTTTTTCTAGTGGTAATCCACCAATAGGAAACATGGGACACATCCATATACATAATGTTGACATGATTTGACTATTGTAGGCCTGAAGGACACCTACTTGGTTTTTAAGATGTCTACAACACCTACTCTAGCCCAGAACACCTTGGGACACTAGAGAAAGACCCCATTGTCTCTCATTTCATCTGTTTGACTCGCTGACGAAGGCTAGATGCAAAAACGCATTACATTTCTTTTTTTTAAAATTGGTTCTGTATGGCTTGGGCCACTTGCAATACAAGCATTTAATAGTTAAAAAAATAGTAGTTTGAGCTTTCTTTTATTGTATACCTTTTCCATTAAAAAAGAAACTCAAACTAACTCAGATTTGAGTCCAGGAAGCGCTCCTATCCACATGTTCTCAAAATAATCTTTTTTTTTAATACATCTTTCTGTTCCCTCTACTACTACATGCTACTCAAAGCTACATTATAGCCTTTATCATGGAGCTAATCATTTTAATATGTTTTATCATGTTTCAGAGATGCACCAGGACAATCAAACAATTCAGCCTGGACAGGTAATAAGGCAGAGTGTGGCAGCATGACATTTCTTGCTTTCAGTGTTGTTGTTTCAGACATTTTAATCTTTTTTTCAGATAGTAATATCTGAAGCTGAGGATCTGGATCCACCGGAAGCAAATCCAGAAAAAATGTCTTGCTACAGGTAAGAAAAAAAAAAAGAAAAGATAATGACTGACATAATTTAAATGTATTGAACTGATTACATGGGGAAGACATTTTTGTTTGTAAGATGTTTTAACATGGAAATGGCAATTTCCCAACAGTAAATACACAGACCTGTATTCACCAAATGTTGAGCAGGAGGACGAAGAGCCGGTTGCTGTCAATGTGAAGAATTTCCAACACACAGCAATGTAATATGCTTTTGACTATAGCACTCCAGTTTTTTCAACTGTACAATAGTTCTTGTATATCTGGAATATCCACAAATGAATTGACTTTTTGTCATTACAGGGAGGAGACGGGACATTGCATTACCAGACATCGTAGCAAACCTGTCTCTTCCTATTGATCATAAAAAAGTCCGCCGGTTTTAACATCTCAAGGGATAATGTTTGGGATGGGGCAGTCAGAGGTTTCAAGCGTACAACATATTCTGAAACCTGTGACATGCTGGTGAAATTTACTGATGATACTGGTGTTCTGGAAGAGGAATTGACACTGGTGGTCCAAGACGAGAGTTTTTAACTCTACTGATGAAACACCTAAAAGACCGGCCCATTTTTGATGGACCAGAAGGACATCGTTCTTGGTCTACAATGCAAAGGGTATGCATATTGGTTGGATGTGTACTATAGGCTACTAATGGTTGGTTAATGCTCATTGACCAGATATATCACATGACATATGCTTGCATATTACAGTATAGACAGTAATGCATTGTTTTAATTTTGCAATATGAATTCATTCACAGCTGTTAGGGAGGATGAATACTACTTGGCAGGAAATATGATTGCTGTGTGAGTTGTGCATGGAGGTCCAGGACCCCATTTCCTGTCAGAAGATCTTGTACATTATCTTGCAGGCCAGCCTTCATTCAAAGCAACAAATAATTTAATAACTGATGAAGAAATAGGGAAAGCTTTGCAAGAGGTGAGAATAGCATAAGGGTATGGTAGGGCAGAGTTTTTCATACTTACTGCAGTGTTTTTGAGACAATGTTTACTTCCTATATCACGTGCGGATATATTTAATTAATTTATTAGTTTTTGATAGTGTAAGATTACACCTTGCTATGTACGTTATTAAAAAAATAGGCAAGGAGATACAGTGCATACAGTTATTGACTGGGGTGTTTTGCCCATTTTCATGTCTTTCAGATTGAGAATGCTGCTTCATTGGATGCTCTGCAAGAATGTATGATGAGACACAGCACAATGTTACAGACAGCAGGTTGTCTGAGACATGTGGCTACTGTGGAAGAAAAGAAAGAAATCGTGTCAGACTACCTCCAATGGTATATCATTGACCGCAACTCATCTGTAATTGACAGGTAAGATGATATTTGTAGTGATTGAGATTTTTTATTTATTTATGTATGAATTTTTTGTTTGAAATGCTCATGGTCCCCATCTTTGGTTATGCAAGTATGTATATCTGTTATCAATTTGTCCTTAATCAGAATTTGTACCTTAGTGTATTTCAACAGATATGTGATGTCACTTCATTCTGTGTCAAACTACAGTGCCTTCATTAAGTCTGCACACCTTTATAGATTCAATTTAAAATACATTTAAATCCTTTTCCTCATCAATCTACACACAATACATCATAATGACAAAGCAAAAAAACAGAAATTAGATCTTAGGTTTCTCCTCCTGACTAACTCTTCCATAGAGGAAAATCAGTCCAGTTACCCCTTAAAGTGATCCATCCACCTCTGCTGCACATCTGGCAGCAGAGTGATGGTTTGAGGATCACTTTACCCATCAAACCCTTGATGACTTGCTGCTGTTTATCCAACCACCTGCTCCATACTGTAGCAGTGTCATTTACATATGGATCTATTTCTGCCCTCAGTTTCTCATAGAGATCCTGACATGCAGAGAGGTTTTAGTATCTCTTGGAAATGTCCCTGAAAATCAGATATAAAGAGTGTGGTGATGTTGTGTGTAAAGCCTGTAGCTTCATACACGAGGAATCCAGGCTGGAATTACTTCCAAAGGTGCTTCAACAGTGTACTGAGAAATGGTTAATTAACTTGTGCGAATGTGATATTCCAGTTTTTAATTTTTATTAAATTTGCTAAAATTTCTAAAAACTTGTTTTTGCTTTGTCATTATGATGTATTGTGTGTAGGCTGATGAGGAAAAAATATTAATATTACTACTTTAAATTGAATCTATAACGAAACAAAGTTGTGAAAAAGTTCAATGGGTGTGTAGACTTTCTGAAGGCATCGTGTGAGTGCTCAAGCACCCATCCGTCTGTGTCATTCCAGTCTTTTGTTTCTGTGTGTTATACTTACAGTTTGTAACAATTAATGTTTAATGTGCAATGCAAAAATAGGGTTTTTTGAAAATCAATTTTCAACAATGTTAAGGTGGATAGTAATTGTAGAGAAGAGAATATTTAATAGTTTTCTTTAGATAATTTTAAATTCAATTGGCACTACACATTAGTGAACAATGTTTGTGTTCACTCTGTAGATTCAGAGATGGTCTTTCAACCCTGGAGTTTTTGACTGCACTACAGCAACACCCTACTTTGCTGGCCCCTGTCATGTGCCACTCTGAAAGGCAACTCACTGCTTTTGAACTTGAGAGACTCTTCACCTTGGCCTTCTGTCTAACCTGACCTCAGTCCTTCGGGGAGTAATCGAAGACTTAAAGAAAGTCAAACCATGGCCTACTGGGGCAGACTATCTCCTTGATTGTGAAGGTTTTGTTTGTTTTTATAAATAGTTAAGAAAACACATGGCAGTGATGTATCTGAATTGTTTTTCTTTGCAGAAGGCCAGGCTGCTGTGTCTGTGGAAGATGTTTTTGATGTTTGCTACTGGGCTGTCTTCACTTCCCCCATCTGGCTTGGAACCACTGCCTCAAATAGAGTTCCTGGAGGACTCTGCGTTCCCAATGGCAAATACATGTTCAAACTCCTTGAGATTACCACTCCTAGACTCATACACTTTGTTTAAGACACAAATGGACTTTGGAATTCAAAATAGTCCAGGATTCGGCTGTTTCTAAGCTATATGATGGATGACCCCTAGAGTTAAGACTCTGAAAAAGTTGTTGTTGTTAAAGGTTAGGGTTTAGGCATCATTTAGATTTTAACGATTCTGATTCCAATTCTGATTCTTTTCCTTTTGATTCCGGTTCTTATCGATTCTTGATTCCGATTCTTTGAGTGGTGGAGTTGAAACGGGTCACATGCTTATTTCACAAATAAGAGGAAAGTTTTATTTGATTCAAAGGTGGGTTGCAGTTTGACGGGGCTTTTTCAATGTAAAAATAAAGCCACACTAGAGCACCGCTTACTGTGCTCCATGGCTGCAACACAACAAGCACCTGGCCGCTACAGAAACCAAAACTTGCGCATGTTAAATTTGGAACCCATGATCAGATTTGAAACCCAATCCTCCAAAACGATTCCAATAAAGAAACAATTCCGATGGAATCGTAATTTTTTTAAACTATTCCAAGTAGAAATTGGTTCTTGATGCCCAACCCTATTAAAGGTGCACTTTTAAAGTGCAGTTGCCAAAGTTGTTTTTATAATGTTACTGTATGTGAGCATGTTCTTTTCTCACAGTAAACATTTTGAAAATGTTTTAGATCCATTACTCTCAATACTACAAAAGGTGTAATAAATACTGATTACTATTTTTGATTAATTTACTTCACACTTAAACAATTAAGCTTTGGGTGACAGATTCATAAATATTGTGTTCAGACAGACAGCAGTATTCCACCACTACAAAAAAAAACTCCCTTTTTGATCATTTCATAGCTGAGCCATTTCTTTTAGTTTCATGTACAGTTCGGATGCAGACTCCCAGTTGTCTGGCTTCTGTAACTGATTGTGTTCCATGGCAAAGTCCAAGTACTCCTGCATGTTTGGGTCCCCAAAGAGTCATTGACAGGCTAGCCTCAGGAAGGGCATCCAGTTCAGCTTGTTCACTTTGAAATCCGCAGTCTCTGGAGCCAAACCTATGTTAAATAGAATACATAATTGCATTTATTTTCATTTAAGCTAAAACGTTACATTAATGCTTTTATCTGTTTATTATCACCAATGTATCACCTGTGTGGTAAGTAGTAGAGTTCATTGGGCACTCCTCCTGGACATGCTGCTGTTTCTGGAAGGGCGAATCCTGTGGCTGTTCCACAGTCTCACACACTCATCCAAGTCCTTCTGAATAACATCACCAAAGCAATATCTCAATTGGCATTGATGCTCATGACTCCCGTTGAAGTATCCGGCATCTCTAAGGTCGGCAAATAACTCCATCCAGAACTGAGACCTATAGAAATGGATACAAATGTTTAGTTATACTATAAATAATAAAGGTTAGTTATAATGAAATGTATGGTCTGTGTATCTTTTGGTCATTCGATTTTCTTTTCAGGAACAGCTACTTTTCCTGACGGGCAGGATTTGCTTTACAAATGTGTATTGATAATTATTGTGCTCGTTTTTTCATTAATCGTTCCTGAGAAGAAAAATCGAATGACCAAAAGATGCAATGACCCTTTATGAAGACAACCTCACCTTCCCTTTCTAAAATATAGACCACCAGGACTCAATATGCTGGCTATTTATAGATGAGCCGTACATGTGGCTGGACGCTCCAGAGTAGTAGTCACTGTGATGGTGGCGTAGGGTACATTGAATTGCAGCCATTATGCCGTTCTCAGTGCCGCAATCAGTCCTCAGTCTCATGGGGATGACACCGAGTTTCGCACACATGACATGAATTAGTGAGCAATCACTGTTGGGTTATTATTTGTTGGTCCACATTGAAGCCACAATACTTTACGTGAAAATCCATCTATGGCATCCCGAAATGGCCAACCGAATGGCTTAAGTTTGTCATAACCATCTGCGTGCCACATATAGTTAGGTCTCATTGAGTAGTTGTCCAGGTCCACGAAGTTCAAATCTGATGGCGTTACTCACGGCGTTTGGCGAGGAATAATCCTTTCTGCGGTACAACCCGGCTTCGTTCAGTTTACTTTTAAGAGTCCTCAAGCTGATGTTTACACCGTGTAGACTTGACATCATGTCCACGATTACAGCGTACGAGTTACCCTCGTTAAAATATTGAACGCAATGATGCAGTATGTCTGGTGTTTCCGTATGGTCCGCGTCCTTTAAAAACTCCAAACACCGACCACACGTAAAAGCAAAACCGCGTTAAGCTGTTCATGTGTTTGCCACAAAACGGGCAAAACATCCCTCGGCCGCAGTCCATGTTCGGGCGGTCACCATAAACTTTTTTGACGCCATAAACTCCACAACAACAACACGAAAAGACCACGCTCGTCACTTCCGGTATATGGTACATTCCCTTTCCGTGAAGAATCTGTCATTTGTACATTTGTTTCGGGACTGGTAAAAGTGTTTTGCGTCTTGTTAATTTGTTTTCTAAAATGTAAATTTGTTTTCTAAAATGTAAATTTGTTTTATAAAATGTAAATTTGTTTTCCAAAATGTAAATTTGTTTTCCAAAATGTAAATTTGTCTCGAGCTTTGTAAAAGTGTTTCATTCTTTGTAATGTTGTTTTGCACTTCCCGGCCACCGTAACAATCAGAACCAAAATCCTGCCCAATCCACTAAAAAGTAGCCACATTTTAACAGATTTCTCTGTGAGCTGGGTGGGTGGGATTTGTATGTTTTCTTGCATCGCATTTCTTTTAGGTGTGAAACTACCCAATCTGGCAACACTGAGCTCTACCTCCAGGACCACCAGTGGTAATGAGGGGATAGTAGAGAGGGGCCAGGGGAGGAAGCAGAGGAATTGTGGTTGTAGTTACTGGTGCTTCTTCATTTTAACAGAGGTGTGGTCTCCTTGATGGCTTTCTCACACTCCTCTCTCTGACTGTTAAGCACTTTAGGCCCTGATCTCTCCCCCTACCTTCCTTTTCACTCCTCCTCTCAGACCAACAGCCCTCTTCCTCTGTGTTAGTCTTCAGCTGTGACAGACGCACAGAAGGGTGTCTCCCCTCCTCTAAAAGCTCAGACACACCGGTTGGATTGTCAAACGTTTGCCTGCCGACAGTTTTTTATTTATTTTTATTTCACCTTTATTTAGTACTTAGCACCTCTGAACAGTGTCGGCAGTCAACCTCTTATGTGTTCATTTACATTTACATTTTAGTCATTTAGCAGACGCTCTTATCCAGAGCGACTTACAGTTAGTGAATACATATTTTATGTATTCACTAATGTATTCACACTGTTTTTGTTCACACAGCAAAGACCTTGGAAGTCGTCAGCCACTCAGCCTTGTTAAAATACTCCAAACCATAAGGTGGTAGTAGCGTTGTTTGGCAATGCATATATGTGCGTATTGCTTATGGTCTAAATTCCAAGTTATCTGCGCTAATGTCGTTATTTTGTACAAAGCCCTTGTTGATACTAGCCAGATGGCCACTACTAGATAACTACCTAGCAAGATGATGAAGAAACAATTTAGGGCACTCTCCATAATCCATATTGCCAGTGCCAGCCCATAGCCAAATGTTTAGCTAACTAGTTAATGCTAGCATATTCGCTAGCTAGCACAACATAGCTAGCTAGCTAAGGACATTGCACTAACTAGGCAGCTAACACAGGCAGCTGTTTAATGGAAACTATCTAATCCATTGTGATTTAATTATATAATGGCAATACTAACACAGTGGTTAGCTGTCTTGGAAGAAGTATTTAGTGTTGTGTGCATTGCGTCTGTGCACTTATCTAGCTACCATCCCATAGCCTACATTGCATATGAAGTGTGACTGGCTCATCTGTGGATGTACGCAGAAAATGCCCTCTTTAAAAATAAAGAATTGCTGGCTCCCCCACATGGGTTTCTTTCGTGCTCTCTGACTGGCTCAAAGTCAAGTTATTGGCCACTGACAAGCATTGCTATTCTACAAGTAGAATCGGTAGGTTCGTTGCTACTGGGTCGGCACGCAGCAGGTACCATTTTTGTTCTAGCAAGAGAAGGAACGGCCTCCCTCTGTCATGGCCCAGTACTAAATGACTTTGTAGGATGGTGTGATGAATCACACTTGGTCCTCAATACCAACAAGATCAAAGAGATGTGCATAGATAGACTTCAGGAAGCGAACAACACCCACCTCTGCAACATCTATCAGAGGTCAGAACATAGAGATTGTAGAGGAATACAAATATCTGACTGTCCACTTAGACAATAAGCTTCAGTAGAGTAAATCTACAGACCTGATTTACAAAAAGAGTCAACAGAGACTGTACTTTCTCAAAAAGCTGGGATCTTTTAATGTTAACTGTACTATACTGACTGTGTTTTACACAATCTTAGTATTTAAACTTTTTGCATTGTTTTGTTGGTTTGGCAATGCCACTGTCAGACAGAAAAATATGCTGAGAAGGATTATCACCACAGCAAGCAAGGTGATGAGATCTTTAAGTTCAGAGCCCTCAGCAAGGCTCACAAAAAATTTTTTAGACCCAAGCCACCCCCGTACCTGAACTTTGAACTACTCCCCCCCTCTGGGTGCAGGTATAGGGCACCCCCCGGCAGGAAAAACAGAACTAGACAAACATTTGTGCCAGGTGTGTGATATCCCTCCTAAACAGCTTGGGCTAATGTTCCTATCCACCAGTAAGGCCAGCAGGCTAGTCTCTTTCATTGATATATACTGTATGTAACTGTTATGAATTTTGTATTGTCAATTTGTTGTCTACTGTATATAAACGCCACTTAAAAAATGTGCATGATAGTGCAACAAAATGTCCCCATGGGGACAATAAAGTCAGTAATGTAAAGTAAGTACTCATCGGCAGTATATCGGCAGTGAGATTCTCAGTGTGTTTTTCATGCTTAACAGCCCCACCATAGTCACAGTGTCAACACTGCTGTTTGACCACTGTGCTTCATCTCTGTAGAAAACTCATTCAGATGTAGAAAGCTCAGTGATGTGGCAGTAACCGGTAAAGACACATTCCTGTATTTCATTACAAACTGTAGTTTATTGTCCCAATTTCAGATGAGTGTTTTCTAGTCTGGCTGGGCTAGAGGCTGGAGCTCTCACCTGTGTCATAGACAGATGTCATGTGTTCATCATACCCCCCTCCCATCCCTCCCCCACACACACACACACACACACACACACACAAATACAAACACACAGGTGAGCTGAGGCACATCTGTCTTAGAGTTATCACTCTCCTCCTCAGCAACACTTTCATTAGGAGTTGGCAAAGGGCAGCCTGCCTCGTGCGCACACACACACACACACACACACACACTTGGACAAATGTATATACTTACTGTTTGGTGTGTGTGTGTGTGTGTGAGTGTGTGTGTGTGTGTGTGTGTGTGTGTCCAGTGTGTGTGTGTTTGTGTGTGTGTCCAGTGTGTTTTTGTGTTTGTGTGTCCAGTGTGTGTGTGTGTGTGTCCAGTGTGTGTGTGTGCGTGTGTGTGTGTGTGTGTGTGTGTGTGTGTGTGTGTGTGTGTGTGTGTGTCTGTGTGTGTGTGTGTGTGTGTGTGTGTGTGTGTGTGTGTGTGTGTGTGTGTGTGTGTGTGTGTGTGTGTGTGTGTGTGTGTGTGTGTGTGTCTGTGTGTGTGTGTGTGTGTGTGTGTGTGTGTGTCTGTGTGTGTGTGTGTGTGTGTGTGTGTGTGTGTGTGTGTGTGTGTGTGTGTGTGTGTGTGTGTGAGTTCAGGTGTATCCCTCAATGACTGTCTGTTCTTCTGCTTACCGCTACAGTGTGGAACATGGTGGAGAGAACACAATGAAACCTGGACTTAGAAAATGTGAGTGTTGACTGCTGTGAAGAATATGACTAAGAATAAGTCTTAATTCAAGTGAAGTCAAAGTCAAAGACCAGCATCATTACTTACTTGGTCATATTAAATATCAGCTGTAGTTCTACAGAAGCACAAATCAGGGACACCAAAGTTTACAAAGAGTTGCTTTGACAATGTGTATGTGTGTGTGTGTGTGTGTGTGTGTGTGTGTGTGTGTGTGTGTGTGTGTGTGTGTGTTCAGTTTAAAGTGTGTGTGTGTGTGTTGTGAGTGTGTGTGTGTGTGTGTGTGTGTGTGTAATTAATGGGAATAATGTGTGTTTTATATTACCATAGAGTATAACATATGATCATTCAACAAGTCTCAAGTTACCTTAACTTCTCCTTTTGATACCTAGAAACATCTACATTTAAATGAATTAGTGAAAAGTGAGTTAACATTCTAATGTGAATGATGATGATTTCTAATATTGTGTCTGGTTTCATCCATCAGATGTCTGTGATCTCTGACTCAGACTCCTGAGTGGCGCAGTGGTCTAAGGCACTGCATCACAGTGCTAACTGTGCCACTAGAGATCCTGGTTCGAATCCAGGCTCTGTCGCAGCCGGCCGCGACCGGGAGTCTCATGGGCGGCGCACAATTGGCCCAGCGTCGTCCAGGGTAGGGGAGGGAATGGCCGGCAGGGATGTAGCTCAGTTGATAGAGCATGGCGTTTGCAACGCCAGGGTTGTGGGTTCGATTCCCACGGGGGGCCAGTATAAAAAAAATATAAAAAAAATAAAAAAATAATGTATTCACTAACTGTAAGTCGCTCTGGATAAGAGCGTCTGCTAAATGACTAAAATGTAAAATGTAAATGTAAATCTCACACTGGACCCAAACACAGTAAACAGACTCCTCTCTCTGTCTTAGGAGAACAGAAAAGGTGACATGGAGGAGAGAGAAGCAGCCGTATCCTGATCACCCAGAGAGATTTCAGGGCTGGAAAACAGGTGCTGTGTAGAGAGGGTCTGACTGGGCGCTGTTACTGGGAGGGAGGTAGAGTGGAGTGGGAGTGGGAGTGGGGCTGATATAGGAGTGACATATAAAGGAATCAGCAGGAGAGGAAGGGGTAATGACTGTCTGATTGGATACAATGACAAGTCCTGGAGTCTGATCTGCTCTGATAACCGTTACTTTGCCAGGCACAATAATAAGTCCACTACCATAGACGTCCCCTCCTCCAGATCCCAAAGAGTAGGAGTGTATCTGGACTGGCCAGCCGGCACTCTGTCCTTCTACAGAGTCTCCTCTGACACACTGACCCACCTGAACACATTCCACTCCACATTCACTGAGCCCCTCTATCCAGGGTTTAGGGTTTATGATGTTGACTCCTCAGTGTCCCTGTAAATAATAACCATGGTAACACTGACACACACACACACACTGGACACACAAGCACACACACACACACACACACTAGACACACACACACACACACACTGTACACACACACACTGGACACACACACACACACTGGACACACACACACACTGGACACACACTGGACACACACAAACACCGGACACCTGTGTCAAACACAACACACACACAAACACATTAACACACACACACACTGTACATACACACACACACACACACACTGGACACACACAAACACACACACACACGTATACTGGACACAAACACACACACACACACACACACACTGGACACACACACACACTGGACACACACACACTGGACACACACACACACTGGACACACACACACACTGGACACACACACACACACTGAACACACACACTGGACACACACACACTGGACACACACACACACTGTACACACGCAAACACATACACACACTGGACACACACACACACACAAACACACACACACACACAATGGACACACTGGACAAACACACACACTGGACACAGTCACACTGGACATACACACACACACACACACTGGACACACACACACACACTAGACACACACACACACTGGACACACACACATACTGGACACACACACACACACACACACACCGGACAAACACACACACACACATATACACTGGACACACACACACACCGGACACACACACGCACACATATACACTGGACACACTCACACACTAGACACACACACACACACACACACACACACACACACTGGACACACACACACTGTACAAATACACACACACACACACTAACACACACACACACTGGACACACACACACACACACACTAGACAACACACACTGGACACACACACACACACACACTGGACACACACACACACACTGGACACACACACACACACACCGGACACACACACACACACACAATACACTGGACACACTCACACACTGGACACACACACACACTGGACACACACACACACTGGACACACACACACACACACACACACAAAACACACACACAAACACACAAACACACACACACATACTCACACACTGGACACACAAACACACACACACTGGACACACACAACACACACACACACACAGGACTACACACACACTGGACACACAGTCACACTGGAACACACACACACACACTGGACACACACACACACTGAACACACACACACACTGGACACACACAAACACACACACACTGGACACACACACACTAGACACATTCACACTGGACAAACACACACACTGGATACACACACACTGGACACACACACATTGGACACACACACACACTTGGACACACACACACACACACTGAACACACACACACTGGACACACACACACACACACACACACACACACACAACACACACACACTGGACACACTCACACTGGACATACACACACATACACACACACACACACACACTGGACACACTCACACTGTACACACACACACACACTGGACACACACACACCTGGACACACACACACACACACACACAAACACTGGACACACACACATTGGACACACACACACACTGGACACACACACACACTGGACACACACACACACTGGACACACACACACACACACACACACACACACTGGACACACACACACACTGGACAAACACACACACTGGACACACTCACACTGGACACACACACACACACACACACACACACACACACACACACACACACACACACACACACACACACACACACACACACACACACACACACACACACACACACACACACACACACACACACACACACTGGACACGCACAAACAAACACACACACACAAACACTGGACACACACACACTGGACACACACACACATTGGACACACACACTGGACACACACACACACACACACACACTGGACACACACACACACACCGACACACACACACACATATACACTGGACACACACACACACAAGACACACACACACACACACACACACACACACTGGACACACACTGGACACACAAACACACACACACTAGACAAACACACACACACACACACACTGGACAAAACACACACACTGGACAACACACACACACACACTGGACACACACACACATACACTAGACACACACTGTACACACACACACACTGAACACACACACTGGACACACACACTACACACACACACACTGGACACTGGACAAACACACACACTGGATACACACACACTGGACACACACACATTGGACACAAACACACATTGGACACACACACACACACACTGAACACACACACTGGACACACACACACACACACACACACACACACACTGGATACACTCACACTGGACATACACACACACACACACACATGCACACACACACACACACTGGACACACACTCACACTGTACACACACACACACACACTGGACACACACACATTGGACACACACACACACACAAACACTGGACACACACACATTGGACACACACACACACTGGACACACACAAACACTGGACACACACACACACACTGGACACACACACACACACACACACACACACACACTGGACAAACACACACACTGGACAAACACACACACTGGACACACTCACACTGGACACACACACACACACACACACACACACACACACACACACACACACACACACACACACACACACTAGACACACAAACAAACAAACACACACACACAAACACTGGACACACACACACTGGACACACACACACATTGGACACACACACTGGACACACACTGGACACACACACACACACTGGACACACACACACTGGACACACACACACACACCGGACACACACACACATATACACTGGACACACACACACACTAGACACACACACACACACACACACACACACACACACATACTGGACACACACTGGACACACACACACACACACACTAGACAAACACACACACACACACACACACACTGGACAAACACACACACTGGACACACACACACACACACACACTGGACACACACACACACATACACTAGACACACACACACTGTACACACACACACACTGAACACACACACAAACACACACACACACAGGACAAACACACCACATACTGACAAACACACACACTGGACACACACACACTAGATACACTCACACACTGGACACACACACACACACACACACACACACACACACACACACACACACACACACACACACGCAGTACAAACACACACACACACACACACACTGGACACACACACTGAACACACACACACACACACACTAGACACACACACACACACACACACATACTGGACACACACACACATACTGGACAAACACACACACACACACTGGATACATTTCCATGTGTTGGATTTTGATGAAAGGAAATCCCATATAGCCTACTGGACAGGACTTTGCTATGGCATCTTCTATTTGGGTGTCTCAGGTCAGGTCTGAGCCATGATCAGAATGTGTCTCTGTGTCTATTTCCAGCCCTGCCATTTCTACCTGTCCTGATCTAGTGTTTCACCCCTGACCTCCTCACACCGTCTCACTGTCCATGTCTGCTTTTAGCTCCCACCTCTACTTCACTGTGTTATAATGGACCTTATGCTTGTTATATCACCTCTGTAACCAGTTATCAAACATACTGATCTTTCTGACCCTATCCCATGGCCCTACTTTCTACAACTGAACATTTAAATTCCTCTATGAGAGTTTTGTTTAGTGTCCATTTACTTATCTATGTATTTGTTGTATATTGGGGTTGTGCTGCAGAGCATCATGGGGGTTTGTATGTGTTGAGATGATCACGTTCCAGATAAATGGTTGAACTGATTCCTGTCTCCTGTCTCATCATTATTGAATTGTTATACAGACGTGGTTATGAAACCCACGAGACATAACAAAATATTGATGATGAGTAAGTCTGAATCTACACGAACTATTTTGTCTGGAAGAAGTGGGTTTTTACAACTGTTTAAAAAACTGTTATTTTCTGTGGTCCAGTCTAGCTAATGTTAGCAGAGTGTATTGCTAGCAGAGGCAAGTGCATAGTCCAGCTAGCTAAGAGAAAGAATTAACATCGTCATGGACGGCAGAAAATGACTCGAGACAGACGTCGAAGTGGGAAAACAACGTGATTAAAAAGGAGGAATATACATTGATTAAAGGAAAGGACATTTATTCAACTGTGAAGACAAACCTTTTAATTAAATCTGCTAAATGAGCGAACTTAGGAGGAAACGTCAGTGAGTGAAGTGAATGAAGATCACATGACTGAGGAAAAATATTGCTGTGGTTGAGGACAATATTGAAGTGAGTGACAATCAGGAGCTTATTGAGAAATGAACAATTATTGGAATTGATGGAAACATTGGACAGTTTGATAAAAGTAGTATTGAACAGTGGAGCTCATATACAGAACGGTTTGAATATTTTGTTCTTGTAAATGACATGGATGAGGACAACATTGTGCCTCCATGTTTTAGTGTAATGGGGCCAAAGACATTTAATTTACTAGGCAGCCTGCTACAGCCAGTCAGAACAGGTAATAAGACGTATGGGGATATTGTGGAGATACTTAAAGGACATTTTTCACCAGAACCACTAGTTAATGCTGAACGGTTCAGGTTCCACAGGAGACATCAGGAAGAGGGAGAATCAGTAACAATGTTTGCTGCTGCATTAAATAAACTACCAGAACACTGAGTTTAATGCTGTTCTAAATGACATCATTAGAGACAGACTAGTATGTGGGCTACGGAGTGAAGCTACACAAAAAGAGACTGTTGACTGAAAGTCATCTGACCTTGGCAAAGGACATTTAAATCAGTGTGTCCATGGAAACTAGTTGCTAAAGACGCTCACTAGTTGAGTTTATCAGGAGCTTAGTGGGTTCATCTAACAATCCTAATCATCAGCTGATACATTGTAATCTCATACACAGGGTAAACCTTCCACCTAGAAAACATCATTTAATAGAAATCACAACCGCTCCTCTGTGTGATCTTTGTAATCAAAGTGCCTTGGGCTCCTTTGATCATATGTACTGGGAGTGACCAGGGGACATGTTTTGGAAAGAGGTATCCTCATACCTTGTTCCCCCAGACTGTTATCACTTAATGATAATTCACCACTGTCATTACAGCAAAGCAATGATCTCCTCCCTAAACTCCCATACTCTCTTGAGAGAATTAGGCCTACCCTTACTTAGCTACCGAACCTCATTATGTAAAAGTATATCATGATGCTCAGCAGACCACGAAACATCAATGTTGAAGGATAAATGTTGATCGGATAAAGTTTATGATAGCCATAACTGAGTCCATTGTTTTTTAAGTCAATGCTGAGTTTAGCCAAAGCACGCTCTGGCAGTGTAGTCTTATCAGTGGCGAAAGAGCCAGTAGGCGGGCAGACAGTCCCTGTACCCCTGTTAGCAGCTCTGATTGGCTGTAACTGGTATGTTACTTATATTGATTGACAGCACTTAATGGGCAAGACTATAGGAAAACAGATTCTCCCATTGGAGAATATTGAACGAGGGCTCATTTTGGCCCTAAACATTCCATTTTTACTGGGATTGTTTTGCAGATTCTTTTTAATTAATGTTCAGCATTTATCAAAGGGCCATTCTAAATTGATAAATGGTATGGATCTTGCCTGTGGGCTGCCAGTTGAATAGCCCTGACCTAGATGTTTAGAAATGTGTTTGCTAGAGCTTTGCTTCCTTCTGTTTTTATTTGGAAGCCAGTCAATTCAACCTCTCTGTCACGATCGTTGAACGGAGTAGACCAGGCGCAGCGTTGAAGGCAAACATACTTTATTTTCCAAAGTGATAACACGAACAAAACAATAAACGAATAACGTGACGTCCTAGGTTAAACAACCAACCCGGAAACAAACCAAAAGGAACAAGATCCCACAACACCTGTGGGAACACAGCCTGTCTAAATATGGCTCCCAATCAGAGACAACCAGCAACAGCTGACACTCGTTGCCTCTGATTGGGAACCACTCTGGCCAACATAGACATACAATACTAGA
Organism: Coregonus suidteri; assembly: GCA_036851935.1. NCBI lineage: Eukaryota > Metazoa > Chordata > Actinopteri > Salmoniformes > Salmonidae > Coregonus > Coregonus suidteri. The sequence continues at coordinate 5,123,037 of CM072257.1, read as the reverse complement.
CTGTGACCATCGAACAAAAACACATAGAATCTACACACCCTGGCTCAACATAAAGAGTCCCCAGAGCCAGGGTGTGACAGTACCCCCCACTAAAGGCGCGGACTCCGACCGCGCCAACCAAATACCACAGGGGAGGGACCGGGTGGGCACTCCACCTAGGCGGCGGATCCGGCTCCGGGCCTGATCCCCGCTCCCTCTCCAACCCCCCAAAGTACCCCTGGTCCGGTCTAGCCCCGCTGGCCGGAGCTGGACTGCACACTGGTGGAGCGGATTGCTCTAGCTCCGGCGTGAATCATCTGACCGGTGCCGGACCAGGCACCGGTGGAGCAGGCACGGGACGTGCCAGACTGACGACGCACACCACTGGCTTGGTGTGGGGAGCAGGAACAGGCCGGGCCGGGCTGGCGACGCGCACCACTGACTTGGTGTGGGGAACAGGCACGGGCCGTGCCGGACTGACGACGCACACCACTGGCTTGGTGTGGGGAGCAGGAGCGGGCCGGACCGGGCTGGCGACGCGCACCATTGGCTTGGTGCGGGGAGCAGGAACAGGACGGGCCGGGCTGGCGACGCGCACCATTGGCTTGGTGCGGGGTGCAGGAGCAGGCCGGGCCGGGCTGGCGACGCGCACCACTGGCCCTATGCAGGGATCTGGAACGGGCCGGACCGGACTGGTAACACACCCCCAGTACCTCTCGCCGTGCCTCTACACCTTCCTTCCCCTCTTCGACCAGTGGCCCCCGTAACCTGGCGGCCTCCTCTGCCAACCCGCTGGGCCGCTCTGTCGCGGTCTCCTGCTGCCCCGTCGTCCACAGCGTTAGCCCCCCCCCCTAAAAAAATTTATGGGCTTCACTCCTACCCGTGGACCAGGTCTCCATACTTTCTCGCCAGCCTTTCGCCCTTCTGCTTCCACATCAAGCCCCTCTCTTCCTCACCCGGCTTGACCCAGTCGAGGAGGCGCTGGATATCCGCTAGGGATTTCCCTGGCGATGGCTCCTGGACCCGCTGCTTGGTCCAGTTCTGGTGGGATCTTCTGTCACGATCGTTGAACGGAGTAGACCAAGGCGCAGTGTTGAAGGCAAACATACTTTATTTTCCAAAGTGATAACACGAACAAAACAATAACGTGACGTCCTAGGTTAAACAAAACCAACCCGGAAAACAAACCAAAAGGAACAAGATCCCACAACACCTGTGGGAACACAGCCTGTCTAAATATGGCTCCCAATCAGAGACAACCAGCAACAGCTGACACTCGTTGCCTCTGATTGGGAACCACTCTGGCCAACATAGACATACAATACTAGACTGTGACCATCGAACAAAAACACATAGAATCTACACACCCTGGCTCAACATAAAGAGTCCCCAGAGCCAGGGTGTGACACTCTCATAAGATCCAAGTCACTGACATGAGGATTGTCATTTCATTACTTGAAATGGTTCTTATTTGATTTATTTTTCAGTCGAGCCAAAAATTGACAATACATCTGTTTCAACCAGAGAAGTGGTTCCGCAACTGGAAAGAACAGAGAGTGTATTTGTAAATATCAATGTACAGTATATCACACAGGGTTGGGGTCAATTCCATTTCAATTCCAGTCAATTCAAGAAGTACACTGAAATTCCAATTCTCTTCAATAGTTTTCAATTAGGAAAATGTGGAATTGGAATTTGGTTAACTTTTTTAATTGAATGGAATTTAAATGGAATTGACCCCAACCCCTTATATCTCAACACAAAATGGCTGTGATTATTTCATTCTTGCACAGGTACTAACCACTTGTGTTAGGGAAATGTTTTTGGGATACTTGTGCAATAGCCATTTTGGGGCTTGTTTTCACTTGTTTCACTTCCAAAGTGTAGTATGTATCCCATGTTCCTAGCACGCAATGGATACATCAAGCTTGTGACTCTTCAAACTCCATGGATGCATTTGCAGTTTGTTCAGGTCGTTTCTGATTATTTTGTGCCGAATTGAAATGAATGCTAGATAATGTATTGTGTTGTTTTCTAAACACTGTGGATGCTACAGACGTCTTACCATGCCCCCACCCCAATGGACGTTTCATGCTGAATAACCACCACTAGTCAGCTTCCTGCTCCCCCTGGCTGTCACAGAAGAGGTAGAGGAAGACCATGAGCTCAGGCCAAAATACTGTGGATATCATCTTTCTACACTCTTAGGAAAGAAAAAGTGCTATCTAGAACCTAAAAGGGTTCTTTGGCTGTCCCCATAGGATTTGGGGTGTGTACTATTCTGTGCATTAGCCTACAAAATAGGTAATTGAATGATTACAGTTTTTCTTTCTTGATTATATGAAATAACCCTTTTCAGAAAAATCAGGACATGATTGAACAGTTATTGGTTAGTAAATAAGAGTTGATATGTTGGAGTAAAACAGTTCATGTTTTCAGTGACCAGACAATGTGTTCAGTAAAACAACTGTATGAATTCTGATGTTTTTTTATGATTTCAGCTCAACAAAAAAATGCTTGGATATGATTCTGAAGACTCAATCAGAAAACATAGAAAACAACAGAAGATGAATATGTGCCAGGAACAGAACGTGACAATGAGAGCAGTTTAGAGCTTTACTGTATGGAAGAACAAAGGCCTATAAGGGACATAGAAATACTGAGTCTGACACCTCTGTGCAAGAATCCACAAGTTCACTTGAAGTCATGCACGTTACAAAGACTAAAGATTGATCAAAACATTACTGTCTCTTTTGTGAGAAACCACAATCAAAAATTGCCCGGCATCTGGAAATGATTCATAAAGGTGAAGCTGAAGTGGCAAAAGGCCCTTTCTTTCCCAAAGAACTCCAAAGACTGGAAGCTCCCACTGACCATACTGAGACAACGTGGGGACAGAGCACACAACAGGCAAATCATAAGAGAAGGCAAAGGTGTTATAGTTCCTTGTAAACAAAGCAGTTTCCCAAATGGAAATCCGAAAGATTTCTTGCACTGTGCAAACTGCCAAGGACTCTTTAAAAGAACATTCCTATTGTTCAGCATTCACAATGGCATTTTCTGTTGTGACAGGATTGTTATGTTTGGTCTCTCAAGTTTCCACTCTGATGCTGCGTTTGTAACCATGTGGAAGTTGGGAATTTTACCAGTTCTGAAGTCGTAAAAAGCAGTTGGATGCATTCATTTAATTTGAACTCATTGATAAACGGTGGTTGGCTAATGGCCAACAACTTCGTCAACCATGAACTAAAAGTACAGTTATCATGCTTGTAACCAAATGATAGAGTTCAAAAACAGATAGATTTTTATAAATAATGTTTTGTTGTTGCATTTAACTGCCAAAAATGCTGTTATAGAAACCATTTCCTTAGTAGATGAGGTCAGAGGTCACCATGTGGGAGAAGTGGGCGCTCAGGATGATAGACCAGTTTCCCACTAGTAATTACCAGTTGGAGGGCCGTTCAAGTGGATTTTTCCCAGTGTTATGTAGTAAATTCCCACTTCCCACTTGGTAACAAACGCACCATGACACTGCCTCCTTCAGTGCCTGATGCGTACTTGTGACCCTCATAAAGGGGGCTTGTCTGTAGCACGGTACATCTCCCACTCCAGGTAATGTGAAAGCCTTGCCCCCACTAAGCCACGCCTCCTAAATCATTTCCCAGTGTGTCTTGCCTTTTATAGTGAATTGTAACGTTACCACTGACTGTACTTGTTAGTGACAGAGACATGGTCGTTGAATTCGTTCATTTTCAGTCCTGTGGCCTTAACCAAGTTAGTTCCTAGGCATATATTATCATCATAAAGTCTATCATCATAAAGTATTTGACAATACATTACATATCTCTGAAGGTACATTGTGTATTTTGATATTTTTGTACTCCAGGGAACTATACTGTACCCATATTTCTAAGTGTGTGTATACAGTCATGGTCAAAAGTTTTAAGAATGACACAAATATTCATTTTCACAAAGTCTGCTGCCTCAGTTTTTATAATGGCAATTTGCATATACTCCAGAATGAAGAGTGATCAGATGAATTGCAATTAATTGCAAAGTCCCTCTTTGCCATGAAAATGAACTTAATCCCAAAAAAACATTTCCACTGCATTTCAGCCCTGCCACAAAAGGACCAGCTGACATCATGTCAGTGATTCTCTCGTTAACACAGGTGAGAGTGTTGACGAGGACAAGGCTGGAGATCACTCTGTCATGCTGATTGAGTTCGAATAACAGACTGGAAGCTTTAAAAGGAGGGGGGTGCTTGAAATCATTGTTCTTCCTCTGTTAACCATGGTTACCTGCAAGGAAACACGTGCCGTCATCATTGATTTGCACAAAAAGGGCTTCACAGGAAAGGATATTGCTGCTAGTAAGATTGCACCTAAATCAACCATTTATCGGATCATCAAGAACTTCAAGGAGAGAGGTTCAATTGTTGTGAAGAAGGCTTCAGGGCGCCCAAGAAAGTCCAGCAAGCACCAGGACCGTCCTCAAGAGGCGGGTGGACAAACAAAAACCCACAAATTCTGACAAACTCCAAGCATTGATTATGCAAGAATGGGCTGCCATCAGTCAGAGCATCCCCAGGAGCTGCTACCCCTGGGGAGAGAGGAGGTGCTACCCCTGGGGAGAGAGGAGCTGCTACCCCTGGGGAGAGAGGAGCTGCTACCCCTGGGGAGAGAGGAGCTGCTACCCCTGGGGAGAGAGGAGCTGCTACCCCTGGGGAGAGAGGAGCTGCTACCCCTGGGGAGAGAGGAGCTGCTACCCCTGGGGAGAGAGGAGCCGTTACCCCTGGAGAGAGAGGAGCTGCTACCCTGGGGAGAGAGGAGCTGCTACCCTGGGGAGAGAGGAGCTGCTACCCCTGGGAGAGAGGGGCTGTTACCCATGGGGAGAGAGGAGCTGCTACCCCTGGGGAGAGAGGAGCTGTTACCCCTGGGGAGAGAGGAGCTGCTACCAGGAGAGACTGCGACCCTGCTCGGGAAGAGCTTAACGACTGGTGATTGTTGGGGCACGTTTGGCAGGAGCTTCAGTGATGAAGACTGCTGAACTTGCTGATGTTTCACAATATGCCATGGCCGTCTCAGTCACCAGGTCTCAACCCAATTGAAGACAACCATCAACAAAACACTAAATTATGGAATTTCTTGTGGAAGAATGATGTCACATCCCTCCAATAGAGTTCCAGACACTTTTATTTTCTTATTTTTTCATTTTTCAACCTTGACAATAAACATTTTAATGAACCACAAACACTTGATGTTTAGGGATGGCACACACATAGGGAGACAGTTTGCGTTCCTTCTCACATATGCACCTAGGAAGATGCAGTGTTTCTCAACCTGTCATTTTACATAATGTTGCAAGACACATACCATCAAATGAATCCATATACTTTTGTCCATATTTACAGAAGGCTGTAATTTCACAAATTGTTCCTATATTGAAAGGACAAAGGAAAATAAAGTCAAACATTTCAATACAAAATAATAAAAACAATCACAGCATTACTCAGTCTTAATGTATTTTAACCATATTAACCAGTTTAATCAAATTGTTTTCATTTGGAACACTAAATCAGAACTACATTTGGAGTTCCAGACACTTGTAGAATGTTTGCCAAGGCACATTGTAAGAGCTATAAAGAGACAGGGAGTGGGAGAGAGAACAGGTAGAACCTGATATGGAAATGAGCAGAACAAACTAAAGGAACTTTCCACCACCGAATGATCATTCCAGACTCTACTTCTATTGAGAGACATATAAAAGGTAAGACGACGATTGTTATGATATTAATATAGTTGATGATATTGTTATGTGTATTAATATAGTTGATGATATTGTTATGTGTATTAATATAGTTGATGATATTGTTATGTGTATTAATATAGTTGATGATATTGTTATGTGTATTCATATAGTTGATGATATTGTTATGTGTATTATATAGTTGATGATATTGTTATGTGTATTCATATAGTTGATGATATTGTTATGTGTATTCATATAGTTGATGATATTGTTATGTGTATTCATATAGTTGATGATATTGTTATGTGTATTCATATAGTTGATGATATTGTTATGTGTATTAATATAGTTGATGATATTGTTATGTGTATTCATATAGTTGATGATATTGTTATGATATTAATATAGTTGATGATATTGTTATGTGTATTCATATAGTTGATGATATTGTTATGTGTATTAATATAGTTGATGATATTGTTATGTGTATTCATATAGTTGATGATATTGTTATGATATTAATATAGTTGATGATATTGTTATGTGTTTTAATATAGTTGATGATATTGTTATGTGTATTCATATAGTTGATGATATTGTTATGTGTATTAATTTAGTTGATGATATTGTTATGTGTATTCATATAGTTGATGATATTGTTTTGTGTATTCATATAGTTGATGATATTGTTATGTGTATTCATATAGTTTATGATATGTTTTGTGGACAGTGTTATAATAGGCCTACTCTCCTTAAAATGTTTTGGATATAAATTAGATGCGTGGGGTGAATTTGTTCTGTTTCCATCTGTGTGCCCCAGGGTGATCGCTCCTACACTATCTAGAATCTAAAAGGGTTCTTTGGCTGTCCCCATAGGAGAACCCTTTGTAGAACCCTTTTTGGTCCTAGGTAGAACCCTTTTGGGTTCCATGAAGAATCCTTTCCACAGAGGGTTCTACATGGAAGCCAGAAGGGTTCTACCTGGAACCCAAAAGCGTTCTCCTGTGGGGACAGCCAGAGGACCCTTTTGGAACTCTTTTTTCTAAGAGTGTACTGTATCATAGGTCTATAGACTTGTCTTCTCAAAACAGGCTGAAAACACAACAAGCAACAACATTTTCTCTTTCTAATCTACTGTTAACTCTTTTCACTCAGGAAGGTATGTTCTGTGAAAGAGAGACAAATAAATACTGTGGAAAGACTAACAACAACTTACACTTCCTCAAAACAGGTTGTGTGTGTGTTCATTAGTGCCCACCGTAGCAAAACGTTTGGCAACAGAAACCGTTTATGTCACGTTGTACAGCGTTTGGAGTAAAAACTGTTTATGCAACATTTTAAAACTGTGTGGCTGCGGAGTAAACTAATGAATACGACCCACGTTGTAGCCTACAACTCGGCTGTTGATGTCTGCCTCATGCTGAAACCTGTATGTAGCCTGAGGGGTGGACTATGATGCAAGCTAGATATACTGGTTTTCTAAAGTTAGCTTCAGTTAGCTTCACATTCCAGCTCAGGCCTCACCCATAAGAATATACAGAGCGCTAGTCATCACGAAGGTGCTCTCTCAGCAGAACAGTAGATATCTCAATGACTTGACATGTTCTTCTGGTTGTGAATTCAGGCTACAAGGTGAGAATCCTGCCTGGAAATGATTGTAAAGTGTGTAGAGAAATTAAATGTATGGTGTAATTTTAGTACAGTGAATGTATGTAAAACACTCAGACCTAACAGTCTACTTCTACTGAGACAGGTTTGTGTCAGTCTAATCATACAAAATGGCGCTAACTGAACATGGGCAAGTCAAAATTCATTATATCAATATTCAAGACTTAATTTGAGCCAGTTTGCTACAGCAGGAAAATATTCCTGCAGCAACAGGAAATGTGGAATTATTATGTGAATTATAATTAATGGACATTTTTGTAGCGGTTGATACATGTTTATTTTAAGCGAAACTCAAGTCTGGCATTTCTAAGTGGAAATTACAAACTTCAGAACCTTTTAAAACCTCAAATACACTAGAAGTTTTACATTTCCTGCGTTGAGGGAAAGTTATTCTGCAGTGGGGGGTGTGATCAAATTAAGATCCTACATCTGTACACATAATTCTACATGGTGATAGTGACAGACAACATTTAGAGACAGAACAGAGTTTTACACAAATGTCTGTACAACATTATACACAACTAGGAAGAGTGAGCATAGAGCTATAAGAGAATGAACAGTGGATATACAGATATACAGTACAGTGGGAATACAGTTGATATACAGATATACAGTACAGTGGGAATACAGTTGATATACAGATATACAGTACAGTGGGAATACAGTTGATATACAGATATACAGTACAGTGGGAATACAGTGGGAATAACCCTATACAGATATACAGTACAGTGGGAATACAGTTGATATACAGATATACAGTACAGTACAGTGGTAAATACAGTTGGTATACAGATATACAGTACAGTGGGAATACAGTTGATATACAGTTATACAGTACAGTGGGAATACAGTTGGTATACAGATATACAGTACAGTGAGAATACAGTTGATATACAGATATTACAGTACAGTGGGAATACAGTTGATATACAGATATACAGTACAGTGAGAATACAGTTGGTATACATATATACAGTACAGTGAGTATACAGTTGGTATACAGATATACAGTACAGTGGGAATACAGTGGATATACAGTGGATAACATATACAGTACATACCAGTATAAATATATCTAAGAGAGATGAACAGAGTGCTAATGCAGTATAGTTCAGTTATTTAGTGTACAGTTCAGAGATGGCTTGATGTGGTGAGCAGCATAGAGTGTATAGTCCTTTAGTCTCTATGGGCCAGATGGTAGTGTACAGTTCAGAGATGGCTTGATGTGGTGTGCAGCATAGAGTGTATAGTCCTTTAGTCTCTATGGACCAGATGGTAGTGTACAGTTCAGAGATGGCTTGATGTGGTGTGCAGCATAGAGTGTATAGTCCTTTAGTCTCTATGGGCCAGATGGTAGTGTACAGTTCAGAGATGGCTTGATGTGGTGTGCAGCATAGAGTATATAGTCCCTTTATTCTCTATGGGCCAGATGGCCAGTTGGTGAGGGCCAGTACAGGGGGGAAATAAACTGTTCAGATTGGGGTCTATAACATCCAATCACATAGGTTTACAGCAGCTGACGGTTGCAACGTTATTGCTAATAACTCAAACTGCCTTATTTTAGATAAAGACATAATCTCTGTACAGATGTAGGATCTTAATGTGATCACCCAGTTGCAGAGAACTGAAACGTGTAGTGTATTTGAGTGTATTTAAGCTTTAAAAAAGGTTTCTGAAGATGATCAATTCCACTTTTCTATTAAAATAATTGTTCATTAATTATAATCCACATAATAATTCAAATGTCCTGTTGCTGCAGGATTATTTTCCTGCTGTAGCAAACTGGCTAAAATTAAGATCCTACATCTGTAGCAATACACCTCTCTTTGATGGACATGGCTATATCAGGTTTGACTTTTGACCATTTGACATCTTTTATTTACTGTGTGTTTAGGCTGGTTGAATGAGTCGCCTATAAAAGCTACTTCATCTGCAAGAGAACAGGCGGCTGCACCAGCGACTGTAAGAAGTTATGTGATTTCCTCATATGAACGTGAAAGTAAGTGTGTAGCCTACGCAGTTACACAATGGCTGTTGAAACTGTGGCACGTATTTCTCGGTAACATTAGAAGTCGGATGAATGTGTTGATATGTAGGAAAGACGGGCAGACCCTGGTAAGTCTAGGCTAAACTACAAACTATTACAAGGTTAGGTCGACTTCAGACATTCAATAGTCAGAGTAGGTTTGAGCTATGATCACTTATCATGCTGACAAACCTGATGGTCTCCGTTTGAAATGGTGTGTAAAAATACCATGCCTAGGCTACAAGCTCTGTCCTGCTACTGTTAGGTCTATAACGTTATGGGAACTGATCTGAACAGGTTTAGGCTGGTCATCTAGGCTATAGCTGAGGTCAGTGGTGATTTTAGCATGTCAATCTTGGTGGGGCAAAACATAAATAAAGGGGGATGCATGCCAGCAAAGCCACTCCACAACACAACACTAAACAATACATTCATTGCACTATAACGGTGACAAACGGTGACCACAAACTGTTAGGGCCTACATAAAGCAGAGTCCCAACAGCAGAGTCCCAACAGCAGAGTCCCAACAGCAGAGTCCCAACAGCAGAGTCCCATCAGCAGAGTCCCAACAGCAGAGTCCCAACAGCGGAGTCCCATCAGCGGAGTCCCATCAGCAGAGTCCCAACAGCAGAGTCCCAACAGCAGAGTCCCGACAGCAGAGTCCCAACAGCAGAGTCCCGACAGCAGCAGAGTCCCGACAGCAGAGTCCCCAACAGCAGAGTCCCGACAGCAGAGTCCCAACAGCAGAGTCCCAACAGCAGAGTCCCAACAGCAGAGTCCCAACAGCAGAGTCCCAACAGCTGTCCTATCATTTCTCTTCATTATTTCTCTTCATATGACAAGGATTAAAAAGGATTTGCCTGTAGATTGTTGACTTGATTCATGATGATGACTGCTGGCTAAGATTTTGAAAGTATGATGTTGACCTGATCAGTCCAATCAAAGCTACTGTAGATATAATGTGATTTGACGTCATTTTATCTGTTGGCCAATGACCTTCTTGGATGGGCACTTCTAATGTAACTCTGTGGCAGCACCCAATGGGCTTGAATTTTCTAGCTCTACCCTTAGACTTGGCGGTGACGTAGTGTCCCCATGAGTGACAGAACACTGAGCCAATCACGAAGCAATGCTCTGTATTGTCTTCTGGCTTGACCCACCACCCCAGAAAGCACTGAGCTAGGCTGCCCCACCACCACAGAAAGCACTGAGCTAGGCTGAAACACCTGCATTTTGGAGCTGCCTTACTCAAGAAAACAAAAAAGAGACCATGTTTTTTTGCGGCTTTATTAACTCAATTATATATATATTATTTTTAAATTTTTTGCAAACTGATATGTGACACGTATTAATGCCAAAATAACATGCAAAACAGGAAAGGCCACCTGCCCTGAATGACGGGTCGCCACTGGCTGAGGTATAGACCTTGATCTGCTTTACACTACAAAAAAAACTGTTATACATTATAACCTAGCCTACTTTAAATAATAAAAAATCTCTTAATTGTTGCAAAAAAACATTTCTGTATAGATCACTGATCCCCCTGCAGATCAATCAAGCCCGTTTTAGCCCTTCTGTCTACATTCTCAGATACGTTTAGAAAAGAACAGATTTAAAGATAATAATTGGCTGACTTTTAATGAATACAAATAAGTGTGAGACATGGCCTTGTGTTGCTGCACTGTCTATAACTACCTTAACAAACAGTGATGATTTATTATTATTATTGACAGTTAACATGGAGAAGAGATGTCACAATCAGATGTTCATTTGATTGCATTAAATAGCCTGACTGTTTCAATATGTCTGTTAGTAAATGTTTTGTAAGAGATAATTAATAAATGATAACAATTCACATTCAAGAATTACTGTGTTAACTACAACCAACATGTTGGATCTCTGTTTAGGGGTCAGTGGTCTAAAATGAGTCTCTCTGGGGAACATGACACCGAAGCTAAGAGGTGAGATGACAATTTTGTTTAAGAATTATTAAGAGTTTATTTCCTTAATGCTATTTCCACAATAATCAGAAATGGTTGCTTATGGGTACCTTCAATATTACTGTTCTCAGATGTTTAATTAATAGATTTTAGATGTAGATAATAATTATTATTTTTATTGCAAAACGCTATATATCCATTGTTTAGCTGACATTGAATGTTTGTATCCTGTATATTTGACTGTATTATCTGGTTGTCTCACCTAGCTATCTTAAGATGAATGCACTTACTGTAAATCGCTCTGGGTAAGAGCATCTGCTAAACAGGTGGGGCTCTGCCCTGAATGACAGGTCACCACTGCTCCAAAGCAATTACATGTTGCACAGGAACCACTGACTCGCTGCATGTTTCTATTATCAAGACACCTGCTGGTACCTCTTAACTGGTTAGTACAGCTCATGAGGTGTCCTAAATATCTGCCAACTAGGTGGGACACTTATGAATAAAGAGGCTTCATGCATAGCTTTAATTTATACCCATAAGAGTAGGACTAAAACGGCTTTATTCTCAGCACTTATACGACACATTTTCTACTCTGAGACGCTTTTTGGATATGGGCCCAGATCTCAAAATATTGTAACGACCCAGTATTAAATGAGTCTATCTGGGGAGAGAGAGTACCAATTTTACTACTCTGAGACGCTTTTTGGATACGTGCCCAGATCTCAAAATATTGTTTTAAAAAACGATTTTCTTTTGTTTGACATAATAAAAAAAGAATATTACTAATGTACCCGACTTTAAAGACTGGGTGTAGTTTATTGTGTGGCTCTGCTCATGTCCGCGTTCTGGAACTGTCCCGCGTCCCCGTACAGAACTGTCCGCGTCCACGTACGGTTTGGCGCCAAGCATATTGTCCAGTTCCGCGCAGAGTGGTCTGAGGTGATCTTGGGGAATAACGACGGAGTTCGTTACAGTGTTGAGACGCCGAAGTTTATTGTTCAATTTGCTTTTTGCGTAATGGTCAGTGACAGTATGAGTGTAGCCAGATCCTTTTCACTCGCTAGTCTTGTTTAATTGTGTGGTTCACCGGATTCGTCATCATTCTCGGACAGACGAGGGACAGACGAACGACCTGCTAGTTAAGCTAGCCAAGCTAGTCGGTACAGCTAGCTAAGCTAGCTACCACTACATCATCACCGGCTGCCTGCATTTCTTGTGGACCGATGGAGCTCCCTGGTTGTTTCTTCCACCTGTTAAATACCGTGGAGGGCTTCTCCCTCTCGTTGACGGATGCTGGCTACCTACCATCCCTCTGTCCGGTTCTCCTCTCTTCACATGATGGACGGTAACTTTAGTGTTTAACCCCTCTGTGTCCAAGGAGGACTGAACTTTTGAATATTATTTTCGGGGCGCCTCAAGTGACATTTTTTACAACGTTTATTTTCTGATAAAATTAGTTCATTGCATCCGCCATGGAGCCCAGTTTCATAATATTACCTTCTGTCCCTGGTTATGAAGTAATCTCGAAACAAACAGGCCTTATGTTTGGGCATTTTTCACCCTACCAGCTCCTATTAGTTCTATTGAGCTCCGTGACACCGACTCGCCTTCAGAACGTTCTATTCCCAGCCCATTGTTCTGCGTCACAATGCCAGCTTCACTATTGTTATCAATGAGATCTGCCTGCGTTAACCCTGTAGGTTTACCTCAGGTAACTTTATTATTAACAAGGTTACGGCTACTTGGTGAGCGTTAACCCTGTAGGTTTACCTCAGGTAAACTTATTATTAACAAGGTTACAGCTACTTGGTGAGCGTTAACCCTGTAGGTTTACCTCAGGTAACTTATTATTAACAAGGTTACGGCTACTTGGTGAGCGTTAACCCTGTAGGTTTACCTCAGGTAACTTATTATTAACAAGGTTACGGTTACTTGGTGAGCGTTAACCCTGTAGGTTTACCTCAGGTAACTTATTATTAACAAGGTTACGGTTACTTGGTGAGCGCGCTCACTGTTAACCTGAGTACATGTTGTGGTGAGCCACATTCTAAGAGGTGTTGTCTGGCGCAAAGTGAAGTGAGACACTGCATAAGAGGCGATGGCTGGCGGATAGCCATCAAACGTTAAACATTTTCTGGTCATGGTTAAACATATTTGTTTTAAGAAAAAAGTGTACAATCTAAACAAAACGCATGTCCCTGTCCTCTTTTTCAAGATGTGGCAGATTTAAACAGCCAGAATACATTTTTTAATTAAGAAATAACCATTTTTCTGATGACTTGTTGTTTCTAAATGGCTGCTGGGTAATTTGATATGCATCGAAATCTTCTTTCATAGGCATCAAATTGAGCGAATGCTGCACAGGTTCACTGAGTTGCAAACCAAATGGGTATAATGGGGTGATTGTTGTCTAATCGAGTGGTCTAGCTAATGGATTTGTAGATCTGACACAGTTGCTACCTCAGATTATGAGCCTAGCAAGTGTCATATAGCTCAGTTGGTAGAGCATGGCGCTTGCAACGCCAGGGTTGTGGGTTCGTTTCCCACGGGGGGCCAGTATGAAAATGTATGCACTCACTAACTGTAAGTCGCTCTGGATAAGAGCGTCTGCTAAATATGTAAAAATTAAAAAACATTTAATGAATGAGTTATGTAGTACCCCACAGATGGCCAAAGGGAGGCGCAAGAGTGCTACAAACCCATACTGTTTTTTGCCATAAAAACCCTAAACCTAACAATCAATCAAATGTATTTATATAGCCCTTTTTACACCAGCAGATGTCACAAAGTGCTATACAGAAACTCTTACCCTACTTATAACCTATTTTAGCCGTAACCCTAACCCCTAATTCTAGGGTAGGGTAGCCTAGAACACTTTTAGAAACTATTTTAGTAATAATATTATCTTAGTAAATACAATTATAGTATTAAATAGTGTTTTGATTATTTTGTTGTTATTTTATTATATGTATAATAGCAAGACAGAGCACTTGATAAATAAGACACATTTGTTTTATTTTTCAAATGTGGTTGAATTGGGTGACCTAATAAACTCTGTGTGAAAGTCCAGCAATTGGCGTGGGGCAGGTTTGAGACTGATCTAATACACTTTATTTCTCAGCTGCCTCACCAATGTCTGTACGTGAATTAATAACTTTTAATAGCTAAATATTTCCAATAGATGGCAGCATAAGACAACGAAGCATCAGTTATAGGCTACAAGCAGCAATATGATTGACATAAAATAGCATGCAACCAAATACTATGTGTCCCATGATTTTCTGAAATGGTCACTCATTACTTTAGTTAGCTATATATCTCGTATTAGGCCTGTGATGCTTTTTGAAAGAGCAATTAAATAGTGACTATAGCAGGTGTTGAACCCCTGGTAAATAATCACTAGTCAGATGCTCCAACCTCAACCCTAGTATACATGCATTTTTAAATATCTAATATTACGATTAAACAACCTCGGAATAGATAAGACAAGAGTGCGTCTTCCAGCCCGCCAATAAATTAGATCGTGCAACCCTCGCGGTTAGCAAATGTACCTCAACATGCCCCTCACTTGTGCTAGAAGGCAGAGTGCTCGCTGCTGGTTGATGAATCTGACAATGAATGTACTAGGAAAATATGTTTTTCTCAACCAGAGGTGACTAAATTAATGTTCAGGCTTATTGATAATCGTTATAGTAATGAAGTATAATTTCAAAACATGAGCATAAAAACAGGTAATAATAAACATGAATAATCATTATATTACTTCACAGTAATCTGTTAAATGCTTTTTTCAGTCGTTCCTCTTGCGTTAGCAGTGTGGAAAGGGACAGTAAAAAGCGTGTGCAGGAGTTTTCCTGTGAGGGGGAGTGGTGGTGTATCCAGGGAAAAAACTAAACTGAGCTTCTGAAATGTCATTCGTGGTCTTATGCTGCCATCTATTGGAACTATTTAGCAACTGCAGTAGTACTGAATAAAGTATATCCTTACTAAAGTAGTAATTACTCAGAATTGCAAAAATATGACTTTCTAGTTCATTTGACCACTTACAACCATATAATAACCATTTATAGCATTTACAAACAATGAAACTGACACAAACCAAAAACACCATACATTTAGTTAACTATATATATATACTATTTATTTAGATGGGTGACATTATCTGCCAAAGTAACACCACTGTAGATAAGGAAGAGCTCTCCAGTAGGTGAACCAAAACATTCAAATGCCATTTTCTCAAAAGTGAGGTTACAAGTTTATCATCTTTCAAAGTAAAATTACTTTCCCATTGTTCCTCAACTGTAGTGTATGATATACCTTTTTCTAGCTGAGTCTCTACTTTTATCCAATGGAAAAAAAAACACCATTTCAAATTTTGCTACATAAAGACCGAATTGAGCCGGTCGGTCCATTTGACTGTGTAAAACCTAGCAGTACTAGTTATTTCTCTGAGAGTGAGGCAGATATATTATTACTGTGTAAAAAACCTAGCAGTACTACTTATTTCTCTGAGAGTGAGGCAGATATATATTATTACTGTGTAAAACCTAGCAGTACTACTTATTTCTCTGAGAGTGAGGTAGATATATATTATTACTGTGTAAAACCTAGCAGTACTACTTATTTATCTGAGAGTGAGGCAGATATATATTTACTGTGTAAAACCTAGTAGTACTACTTATTTCTCTGAGAGTGAGGCAGATATATAGCATTAGGCAAAAAACATGATTATTTGTCTCTCTGAAATGAAACCGTTAAGTGATAGATTTTAAACAAATACATGTCTCCAATCTCTTTCATAATTGCTTTAAACAACAAAAGCTACTTTACGAACATTTCTGAAAATGGATATATAGCGTTTTGGAATGAAACTCTTCTCATGATTCCCCATCTGAGCTCAGAGTAGATGAGAGATGTAATGTTTGTCTCTGTTGTGTTGAAGTCCAATCAAGCAGGAGAGACCAGCCTCCCCTGTACCCAGCTGTGTATCCATGAAGAGTGACCAGTCTATGAGTCCTCCTATATACTTCAGAGAGGGAGACTTTTCTACTGAACAAAGGTAAGAAGAACTCATGGGTCATGGTCAGTGAGTTAAACAACAATGTCTCTAGTCATTTTTCCCTCTCCCATTTTCCCATTTATTTTGGTTGTTTTCATAATCCATAGGCTAATCCTTTTTTCCATTTTCATAGTCCTAAAACAATATTAAATAAACACAACACTCCCTGTGTGTGTGTGTGTGTGTGTTGTGTGTGTGTGTGTGTGTGTGTGTGTGTGTGTGTGTGTGTGTGTGTGTGTGTGTGTGTGTGTGTCTGTCAGTGTGTGTGTGTGCACTCCCTGTATGAGGAGATGAAATCTCTGTCCTGATTGCCTAGTCACTTTTACCCCTACCTACATGTAAAATATTACCTCAATTACCTCAACTTCCTGGTACCCCTGCACATTGACTCGGTACTCCTTATAGCCTCATTACTACCTCAACTTCCTGGTACCCTGCACGTTGACTCAGTACTGGTACTCCTTGTATATAGTCTAGTTATTACCTCAACTACCTGGTACCCCTGCACATTGACTCAGTACTGGTACTCCTTGTATATAGTCTAGTTATTACCTCAACTACCTGGTACCCCTGCACATTGACTCAGTACTGGTACTCCTTGTATATAGTCTAGTTATTACCTCAACTACCTGGTACCCCTGCACATTGACTCAGTACTGGTACTCCTTGTATATAGTCTAGTTATTACCTCAACTACCTGGTACCCTGCACATTGACTCAGTACTGGTACTCCCTTGTATATAGTCTAGTTATTACCTCAACTACCTGGTACCCCTGCACATTGACTCAGTACTGGTACTCCTTGTATATAGTCTAGTTATTACCTCAACTACCTGGTACCCTGCACATTGACTCAGTACTGGTACTCCTTATAGCCTCATTATTGTTATTTTTTTATTATGTTACTATTTCCTTTTTTTTTTTTAGCGAATTTTTGTTACTTTTTAACTCTGCATTGTTGGGGAAGGGCTCATAAGTAAGCATTTCACGGTAAAGTGTACCACTGTTGTATTCGGCGCGCATGTGAGAAATACAATTTGATTTGATTTTAAGCTCATGCACAGAAATACGTTATTGGGTCTAATGGTCGTCTTGTGCTGAACTGAACATGTGCAGGCCGTCAAATCAAAGGCACTCCTTCGATATAAAGTTGTTTTTGACTAACATGTGTCAGTTTGTTAAAACTACTTAAGACAGAACATTTTCCAAATTTAAAACTAAGGAAGTCATTGTTACCCTCTCATTGACTTCCAAACCCCAAACCCTGGCCTGGTCTGCTTCATATGCGTTCCCAGAATACATTTTTTTACATCAGCAGTTGTCACCAAGAGCTTATATAGAAACCCAGTCTAAAACCCAAAGAGCAAGCAATGCAGATGTAGAAGCACTGTGGCTAGGAAAAAACTCCCTAGAAAGGCAGGAACCTAGGAAGAAACCTAGAGAGGAACCAGGCTCTGAGGGGTGGCCAGTCCTCTTCTGGCTGTGCCGGGGGAAATTATAAGAGGATATGGCCATTCAGTTCAGATTGTTTTTCAAGATTTTAAAATGTTCATAGATGACCAGCAGGGTCAAATAATAATCACTGTGGTTATAGAGGGTGCAACACGTCAGCACCTCAGGAGTAAATGTCAGTTGGCTGTTCATAGCCGAGCATTCAGAGGTCAAGACAGCAGGTGTCGTAGAGAGAGAGAGAAGGAGAGGGGGAGAGAGAGAGAGAGAGAGGGGGTCAAAACAGCAGGTTTGGGACAAGGTCGCACGTCTGTTGAAACAGGTCAGAGTTCCAGATCCGCAGGCAGACCAGTAGAAACTGGATCAGCAGCACGACAAGGTATCACATCCGGTGGAGCATGTATCAATACTGATAGGATCGAAAGAAAGGGAGCGTTGCTCTTGGATCAGCTTTCTCCATTCAAATCTTTCCTTATCATTATAATTATTTCACAATACTGACCACGGATCAGCTTCTAGAAAGATATTACTACCTACGGCTGCAAATATTGACATTTACATTTACATTTTAGTCATTTAGCAGACGCTCTTATCCAGAGCGACTTACAGGAGCAATTAGGGTTAAGTGCCTTGCTCAAGGGCACATTTACTTCATTTAGCAGACGCTCTTATCCAGAGCGACTTACAGGAGCAATTAGGGTTAAGTGCCTTGCTCAAGGGCACATTTACGTCATTTAGCAGACGCTCTTAACCAGAGCGACTCACAAATTGGTGCATTCACCCTATAGGCAGTGGGATAACCACTTTACAATTTTTTTTGGGGGGGGGGGGGGTAGAAGGATTACTTTATCCTATCCCAGGTATTCCTTAAAGAGGTGGGGTTTCAAATGTCTCCGGAAGGTGGTGAGTGACTCCGCTGTCCTGGCGTCGTGAGGGAGCTTGTTCCACCATTGGGGTCCAGAGCAGCGAACATTGAGGTAGTTTATTCTAATGCTTACACAATAAAAATGCACTAAATCACAGATTCGGCACATCATTGCGCACATGTTAGGCCTACACATCATGAAATATATTGAGACAAATTACAGACAGTAGCCCACAAGTAGTAAAATAAAACTAAATATATTGAACATTGAATATATTCCAATACGATTGAAATAGGCCTATAGCCTACTGTTTTATATTTTAATGCAGTCATCTCTGTTTTCATTTGAAGCAAATTTGTATAAGTCCCTTGTTTTTGCAACTTTGTATTTGTAGTCAACTTTTGTTCTGAATTTATCGGCGGTCACAGAGAGACGGATTAACCATGTGATTCTATGTTTAGCGGAGATCTTCTGTGTATAAAGTGACGCGGGAGGGCAAAAAAGCATCTAACGACGCACTTGGCTGTTCTACAAGTGGTCTGAGGCAGGTGTTAGAATATGAGCGTTTTCAAGTGCAACGTTAATAACGATGGTTTTGGGAAACAGCTCCGAGATTTTACAATGCTCCTACAAAGGTTTAATGATGAACTTAGCCTTAAGATGCTTTTGGGATACCAGGCCCTGGACAAAAACATCTGCTAAATTACTAAAATATCAAATGTAAATGTTTTACATACAGATCTCATATTACTGGATTTATTTAAAAAAAAAATAATAATATTGATGTTACAAATGTATCATGTGTACAGTTTCTTATAAATTTTTTTGTTATTTGTTACATTTGACTGTGTAAAACCTAGCAGTACTACTTATTTCTCTGAGAGTGAGGCAGATGTACATTCAAGAATTAGTTGTCACTGTGTTAACCACAACCAACATGCTGTATCTCTGTTTAGGGGTTAGTGGTCTAAAATGAGTCTGTCTGGGGAGAGAGAGGACCAATTTTCTACTCTGAGACGCTTTTTGGATACGTTCCCAGATCTCAAAATATTGTTTTAAAAAACGATTAATTTTTGTTTTACATAATAAAAAATGAATATTACTAATGTACCTGACTTTAAAGACCTGGTTTAGTTTATTGTGTGGCACTGCTCATGTCCGCGTTCTGGAACTGTCCGCGTCCACGCCCAGAACTGTCCGCGTCCACGTACGGTTTGGCGCCAAGCATATTGTCCAGTTACGCGCAGAGTGGTCTGAGGTGATGTTGGGGAACAACGACGGAGTTCGTTACAGTGTTGAGACACCGAAGTTTATTGTTCAATTTGCTTTTTTGCGTAATGGTCAGTGACAGTATGAGTGTAGCCAGATCCTTTTCACTCGCTATCCTTGTTTCATCTTGTTGTTCACCGGATTCGTCATCATCCTCGAGGGAACAGACGAACGACCTGCTAGCTATCCAGGCTAGTCGGTACAGCTAGCTAAGCTAGCTACTCTTTACCAGCAGCATCCTAGTTATCCTAGCTACCACTACATCATCACCGGCTGCCTGCATTTCTTGTGGACCGATGGAGCTCCCTGGGTTGTTTTCTTCACCTGTTAAATACCGTGGAGGGCTTCTCCCTCTCTCGTTGACGGATGCTGGCTACCTACCATCCCTCTGTCCGGTTCTCCTCTCTTCACTAGATGGACGGTAACTTTAGTGTTTAACCCCTCTGTGTCCAAGTACTGAACTTTTTAATAATATTTTTCGGGCGCCCCAAGGTTTAATTTTTTTGTAAAACTTTAGTGGAGAGCTCTCAATTTGCCGGATTTTAGGTATATAAAGTGCCTTCAGAAAGTATTCACACCCCTTGACTTTTTCCACATTTTGTTATGTTAAAGCCTGATTTAAAATGCATAAAATTTCAGATTTATTTGGTCACTGGCCTACACACAATACCCCATAATGTCAAAATTGGAATTATGTTTTTACGAAGTCTTTTAACAAATGTAATTAAAAATGAAAAGCTGAAATGTCTTGAATAAGTAAGTATTCAACCCCTTTGTTATGGCAAGCCTGAAAGTTTCAGGAGTAGAAATGCGCTTAACAAGTCACATAATAAGCAGTAGGAGTGCGTGGGTCAAATCACTGGGAAGACAAGCCAGAAAAATACATATTACAATCTACAGTTGAAGTCTGAAGTTTTACATACACCTTAGCCAAATACATTTAAACTCAGTTTTTCACAATTCCTGACATTTAATCCTAGTAAGAATTTCCTGTCTTAGGTCAGTTAGGATCACCACTTATTTTAAAGAATGTGAAATGTCTTTCATCACAATACCAGTGGGTCAAAAGTTTAACATACACTCAATTAGTATTTGGTAGCGTTGCCTTTAAATTGTTTAACTTGGGTCAAACATTTAGGGTAGCCTTCCACAAGCTTTCCCACAATAAGTTGGGTGAATTTTGGCCCATTCCTCCTGACAGAGCTGGTGTAACTGAGTCAGGTTTGTATGCCTCCTTGCTCGCACACGCTTTTTCAGTTCTGCCCACACATTTTCTATAGGATTGAGGTCAGGGCTTTGTGATGGCCACTCCAATACCTTGACTTTGTTGTCCTTAAGCCATTTTGCCACAACTTTGGAAGTATGCTTGGGTCATTGTCCATTTGGAAGACCCATTTGTGACCAAGCTTTAACTTCCTGACTGATGTCTTGAGATGTTGCTTCAATATATCCACATAATTTTTCATTCCTCATGATGCCATCTATTTTGTGAAGTGCACCAGTCCCGCCTGCAGCAAAGCACCCCAACAGCATAATGCTGCCACCCCTGTTCTTCACGGTTGGGATGGTGTTCTTTGGCTTGCAAGCAACCCCCTTTTTCCTCCAAACATAACGATGGTTATTATGGCCAAACAGTTCTATTTTTGTTTTCATCAGACCAGAGGACATTTCTCCAAAAAAGTATGATCTTCGTCCCCATGTGCAGATGCAAACCGTAGTCTGGCTTTTTTATGGCGGTTTTGGAGCAGTGGCTTCTTCCTTGCTGAGCGGCCTTTCAGGTTATGTCGATATAGGACTCGTTTTACTGTGGATATAGATACTTTTTGTACGTGTTTTCCTCCAGCATCTTCACAAAGTCTTTTGTTGTTGTTCTGGGATTGATTTTCACTTTTCGCACCAAAGTACGTTCATCTCTAGGAGACAGGACGCGTCTCCTTCCTGAGCGGTATGACAGCTGTGTGGTCCCATGGTGTTTATACTTGCGTACTATTGTTTGTACAGATGAACGTGGTACCTTCAGGCGTTTGGAAATTGCTCAAGAGTGTGCAAAGCTGTCATCAAGGCAAAGGGTGGCTACTTTGAAGAATCTCAAATATAAAATATTTTTTGATTTGTTTGTTTAACACTTTTGGGTTACTACATGATTCCATGTGTGTTATTTCATAGTTTTTGATGTCTTCACTATTATTCTACAATGTAGAAAATAGTAAAAATTAGAAAACCCCTTAAATGAGTAGCTGTGTCCAAACCCTTTGACTGGTACTGTACATATGTATTTATTTTTTACACATACACTATATATACAAAAGTATGTGGACACCCCATCAAATTAGTGGATTCGGCTATTTCAGTCGCACCCGTTACTGACAGGTGTATAAAAATCGAGCACACCGCCATGCAATCTCCATAGACAAACATTAGCAGTAGAATGGCTTTACTGAAGAGCTCAGTGACTTTCAACGTGGCACGGTCATAGGATGCAACATTTCCAACAAGCTCACCGCCATTGGACTCTGGAGCAGTGGAAACACGATCTCTAGAGTGATGAAATCACGCTTCACCATCTGGCAGTCCGACGGACCAATCTGGGTTTGGCGGATGCCAGGAGAAAGCTACCTGCCCTAATGCATAGTGCCAACTGTAAAGTTTTGGTGGAGGAGGAATAATGGTTCTGGGGCTGTTTTTTTCGTGGTTCGGGCTAGGCCCCTTAGTTCCAGTGAAGGGAAATCTTAAACGCTACCGCATACAATGACATTCTAGACGATTCTGTAACACAAAGCAAGGTCCATACAGAAATGGTTTGAACTGGAAGAACTTGACTGGCGTGCACAGAGCCCTGACCTCAACCCCATCGAACACCTTTGGAATGCCTACTGCGAGTGCCCGACCTCACTAATTATCTTGTTGCTGAATGGAAGCAAGTCCCCGCAGCAATGTTCCAACATCTAGTGGAAAGCCTTCCCAGAAGAGTGGAGGCTGGTATAGCAGCAAAGGGGGAACCAACTCCATATTAATGGCCATGATTTTGGAATGAGATGTTGGACCAGGAGGTGTAATGAGATGTTGGACCAGCAGGTGTAATGAGATGTTGGACCAGCAGGTGTAATGAGATGTTGGACCAGCAGGTGTAATGAGATGTTGTACCAGTAGGTGTAATGAGATGTTGGACCAGCAGGTGTAATGAGATGTTGGACCAGCAGATGTAATGAGATGTTGGACACCCAGGTGTAATGAGATGTTGGACCAGCAGGTGTAATGAGATGTTGTACCAGTAGGTGTAATGAGATGTTGGACCAGCAGGTGTAATGAGATGTTGGACCAGCAGATGTAATGAGATGTTGGACCACCAGGTGTAATGAGATGTTGGACCAGCAGGTGTAATGAGATGTTGGACCAGCAGGTGTAATGAGATGTTGGACCAGCAGGTGTAATGAGATGTTGGACCAGCAGGTGTAATGAGATGTTGGACCAGTAAGTGTAATGAGATGTTGGACCAGCAGGTGTAATGAGATGTTGGACCAGCAGGTGTAATGAGATGTTGGACCAGCAGGTGTAATGAGATGTTGGACCAGCAGGTGTAATGAGATGTTGGACCAGTAAGTGTAATGAGATGTTGGACCAGTAAGTGTAATGAGATGTTGGGACCAGCAGGTGTAATGAGATGTTGGACCCACCAGGTGTAATGAGATGTTGGACCAGCAGGTGTAATGAGATGTTGGACCAGTAAGTGTAATGAGATGTTGGACCAGTAAGTGTAATGAGATGTTGGCCAGCAGGTGTAATGAGATGTTGGACCAGCAGGTGTAATGAGATGTTGGAGCATCAGTGTAATGATTTGTTGGACCAGCAGGTGTAATGAGATGTTGGACCAGGAAGGTGTAATGAGATGTTGGACCAGTAAGTGTAATGAGATGTTTGGACCAGCAGGTGTAATGAGATGTTGGGGCCAGCAGGTGTAATGAGATGTTGGACCAGCAGGTGTAATGAGATGTTGGACCAGCAGATGTAATGAGATGTTGGACCACCAGGTGTAATGAGATGTTGCACCAGCAGGTGTAATGAGATGTTGGACCAGCAGGTGTAATGAGATGTTGGACCAGCAGGTGTAATGAGATGTTGGACCAGCAGGTGTTATGAGATGTTGGACCAGCAGGTGTAATGAGATGTTGGACCAGCAGGTGTAATGAGATGTTGGACCAGCAGGTGTAATGAGATGTTGGACCAGCAGGTGTAATGAGATGTTGGACCAGCAGGTGTAATGAGATGTTGGACCAGCAGGTGTAATGAGATGTTTGCGACCAGCAGGTGTCCACATACTTTTGATCATGTAGTGTATGTTTGGTAAAGTAATGAAGAAGGTGTAATATTTTGGGTAGATGATCCTAGAACAGATTATAACTATATATGGACATATTATAAAGGATGTGCATGAATAGACTCTTAAGGATTAAAGTGGAACTGAGATGAGGGAAGTGAATCAGTAGGCCAATGTGACGATGTTACAATGTGATGATGTTACAAGTAAGTTCCACTTGTTAAATCCACTTCAGTCAGTGTAGATGCAGGGGAGGAGACTGGTAGGGGGGGGTTGCAACTCAATATTAGGAGGGTGTTCTTAATGTTTTTTACACTGTTTGTTTGTTGCTTTATGTAATGGCATATATTTAAATGCTTTGTGTAATGTCACATAATTTAATGCTTTATGTAATGGCATATATTTTAATGCTTTGTGTACAAAACATTATGAACACCTGCTTTTTTCCATGACATAGATTGATAAGGTGAATCCAGGTGAAAGATATGATCTCTTATTTATGCAACTTGTTAAATCAACTTCAAGCATGTAGATGAAGGGGGAGGAGAGAGGTTAATGAAGGATTTTTAAGGCCTTGAGACAATTGAGAAATGGATTGTGTAAATGTGCCATTCAGATGGTGAATAGGCAAGACAAAATATTTAAGTGTCTTTGAACGACGGGGTATGGTAGTAGGTACCAGGCACACAGGTTTTTGTCAAGAACTGCAACGCTGCTGGGTTGTTCACGCTCAAAAGTTTCCTGTGTGTATCAAGAGTGGTCCACTACCCAAAGGACATCCAGCCATTTTGGACACAACTGTGGGGACGCATTGGAGTCAACATGGGCCAGCATCCCTGTGGGACACTTTCGACACCTTGTAGAGTCCATGCCCCGACGAGTTGAGGCTGGTTTTGAGGGCAAAAGAGAGGGGAGGTGCAACTCAATATTAGGAAGGTGTTCTTAAATGTTTTGTATACTCAGTGTATGTTTGTTGCTTTATGTAATGGCATATATTTTATTGCTTCATGTAATGTATTTTATCTCTTGAAATATAGTTTTGATATATTTTAAAAATGTAGTTTCATGGGGATTTATTATGTTTTCCAGAATCTCCAACCAAAACTCTGAGATCAGTCTCTCCAGTAACCCAGTCATCTGTCCATGAAGAGTGAACTTCTCTATGGAACGTCCTATACAGTTTAGTGATGGACCAGTGACATTTGACCCTAGGTAAAAATGTATCATATTACTATTGAAGATGAGAATCTTCAGATCTGAAACCAGATGTATTTTGTGTATCTGAGTATATACTGTAAAGCATCTGCTTATAATTAGTTGTGTTTATGTCATATATTTTAATACACTGAGTGTACAAAACCTTATGAAACACCTGCTTTTTCATTACATTTACGTCATTCATTTAGCAGACGCTCTTATCCAGAGCGACTTACAGTTAGTGAATACTTTTTTTTTTTTTATAATTGCCCCCACGTGGGAATCGAACCCACAACCCTGGCATTGCAAACGCCATGCTCAATCACTGAGCTACATCCCTGCCGGCCATTCACTCCCCTGGACCCTGGGCCAATTTGTGCGCCGCCCATGAGTCTCCCGGTCGCGGCCGGCTGCGACAGAGCCTGGATTCGAACCAGGATCTCTAGTTGCACAGTTAGCACTGCAATGCAGTGCCTTAGAACCACCTGCGCACTCAGGAGTACACATGGCATAGATTTTCCCATGACATAGATTGATAAGGTGATCCAGTGAAAGATATGATCTCTTATTTATAAGTAACTTGTTAAATCAACTTCAAGCAGTGTAGATGAAGGGGAGGAGAGAGGTTAATGAAGGATTTTTAAGCCTTGAGACAAATTGCGAACATGGATTGTGTAAATGTGCCCATTCAGATGGTGTAATGGCAAGACAAATTTATTTTATGGGGCCTTTGAACGGGTAATGGTAGTAGGTACCAGGCACCAGGTTTTTTGTTGAAGAACTGCCACGCTGCTTGGATTGTTCACGCTCAAAAAAAGTTTCCTGTGTGTATCAAAATGGTCCATTTCCCCAAAGGACATCCAGCCA
>CM072257.1:5039324-5096145 GCA_036851935.1 Coregonus suidteri | reverse complement strand
TCTTGTGTCGCTTGCAGTTTCCATGGTATGTGTGTCCAGTGTGTGTCCGTGCCTAAATGGTGGTGGATACATGATACACGTGCACCAACACCTGGACCACAACACACCACACATCTTTTAAAAACTTATAAAAATGGTATCGAATTTTTGTCTTAACAGCCTGATAACTCCCCCATGTCTGATATAACTTGCAAAACCTTTACATACTTGAGTTCTCCAGTCTCAGTGGGATCCTCCATCCCAGAGAGCAGTCTGACTCCTGAGCTCCGGGGTGATTGTAGCTCGGTCCAGCTCTTCAGGTGTGGGGGTTTTGACCTAAAAGGCTGAACCAAGAAGCACACCCTTTCCTCTGTGACAAACAGCCTGACGCCGCAAGAGTCAAATCATTTTAAAAACCACACTGCTATTTTTTGGGGTGGGAAAATAGAGGCATTTTTTTTTCAAATATTAAGATACACAGTGCCTGAAACCTCCCATATCTTTTCAAAAATTAAATGTTCATTATTAGAAATTACATAATATTGTTGTAGAGAGAAACAGTATAACAAATTTTTGAGTAGCCCTGCCCAAGGGCAGAAAAAAAAAGCATATCAGTCAAAAGACAGACATGAGGTTCAGATTTAGATTGTTTGAGTATACAGTCCACAATTCTTTTTTTACAGTGAAGCAACATTTTTAAATGTGGCTCTATACTTCCATTTTGATTTGAGTTAAATTTTCAATGAGGGGTATATTTTCCCTTTTTTATTTTAGGTATTTCATTATATCTGTTTCATGTTCAAAAAATAAAACCTTTATGTATCTAGTCCCACCATTTTTAGAAGTCAAAAAATATTTTACCATTTCACTTACAGTGTTTTAAAATAGTCAAAAGTTTTTGTTTTGGGCCCAAATCTGTTTCATTTGCAGTTTGTTTTGGTTGTGTTTTGATTAGTTTTGCCCCCATAGTAAATGAAAAGGTGGATGATGACGGGTAATTTTCTGTCTAAATGAGTAGATAAAATGTTTTTTAAACCCTACTAAAAAAATCCTGTGATGCAATGATTTTTTAAAAAAACACAAAGAATCAAATAATAATGAGTGAGAAAGTTACAGAGGACAACAAAAAATGCAACCTCTCCCATTCCCAAAAACAAGGGGTTTTGATCCCTTTTGCCTCTGTAACTTTCTCATTAACACATTACGATTCATTCATGATTATTTATAAACATGGTACACCACATGAATGTAAAAGTGTCAGAAAAAATCTTCTATTCTTACGGGACAAAACAATGAAGTGACCCAAAATGACAGGACATTATTCCCATTCAGTTTTTTATTGGGAAAAACATCATCTAAAACCAACCAAAGACAAACGGGCAAATATATTCAACAATTTTTGAGAATCCCCAAACTTGATGAAATCACTGCAGGTAAGGAATTTTGGGGGCCCAAAATACTAAACTTATGACTATTTTTAATACAATAAAAGGGGAATATGTCCAAATTATTAAACTTTTTCAAATGGGAGAACAAGCACATTAATGTTTTTTATTTCTGCACGATCGTCTAAAGGGAGGGGACCAAAGCGCAGGTTGCGAGTGAACTGATGATTTCCATAATTAAAGCAAACCACAAAGAAAACAAAAAATTTACGATCCCTAAAGTTCAAATACTGATACAGACTAAAAAGCAACACGGAAACAAAAACCCAAAACACAAAGGAGAAAAAACAATAAATAATATGGCTCCCAATCAGAGAAAAAAACCGACAGCTGCACTGGTTCCCTCCGTTTGGGAAAGCCCTCGCCAAACCCCACCACAGACACAAAAAAAAATAAAACCCCCCACCCCCAAACCCCACCAAAATGAAATACACCCAAACACAAGAAAAGGAACAAACCCTGGCTAAATAAAAACGTCCTAGACCCAGGGGGTTACAGTACCCCCCCCAAAAGGTGCAAACTCCGGGCGCACCAACATCAGGATTTAGGGGGGGGGTCGGGGTGGGCTTCGGGCCATGGGGGGCGGTTTCTGGCCCCGGTCGGGGATCCCCCCCCCACCAAGTCAAAACCCCTGCTTCGGTAGCCCCCTCCAAGGGCCCCACCCCCAAACCTAACCCCCCCTGGACAAAGGGGGAAACCCCCGGACTAAGGGGCACCTTTGGGCCAAAGGGGGCCCAGAAACGGGAAAAGGGGGCAGCCCCGGGATAAGGGGCAGCACCGGGCCCAAGGGCGCCCCGGACTACGGGGCAGTCCCGGGACTAAAGGGCAGTACGGGAAAAGGGGGCAGCACCGGGCAAAGGGGGGTCGTCCCGGACAAACGGGGCGCCCCGGGGCAAAGGGGCGGCCCCGGACTCGGGGGCCCGCACCGGACAAAGGGGGCAGCCCCCGGGCAAAAGGGCCCCCAGTCCCCGGATACGGGGAAAGCCCCGGGCTAAGGGGGGGGCCCCGGACCCCAGGGCACACCGGAAAAGGGGGCAGCCCCCGGGGGCTAAAGGGCAGCCCCGGGACAAAGGGGGCAGCCCCGGGACTAGATGGGGGGTCCTGGCTGGCTGGCTCTGGCGGACCCTGGCGGGACGGCTCTGGGCGGATCCGGGCGGGACGGCTTTTTGGCGGATCCTGGCGGGACGGTCTGGGGGTTTTCCCGGGCGGGGGGGGCCCCTGGGGGACCCCGGCTGGACGGCTCTGGGGGACCCCGGCGGGACGGCTCTGGCGGATCCCGGGGACGGCTCGGGCCCGGACCCCGGCTGGACGGCTCTGGGGGATCCCGGCTGGAGGGCTCTGGCGGATCTGGCGGGGAACGGCTCTGGCGGATTCCCGGCGGGGAAGGCTCTGGGGATCCCCGGGGGGACGGCTCTGGCGGACCCCGGCGGACGGCTTGGCGGATCCCCCGGCGGACGGTTTCGGGGGACCCCGGGCTGGAGGGCTCGGCGGTCTCCGGCAGGAGGGCTCTGGCGGATCCCGGCTGGACGGCTCTGGCGGATCTGGCGGGACGGCTCTGGCGGACCCCGGCGGGAGGGGCTCTGGGGGATCCCGGCTAAAAACGGCTCTGGCGGATCCTGGCGGGACGGCTCTGGCGGACCCTGTCTGGCGGAAGCTTGGTGATCCTGTTGGCGGAAGGCTCGGGCCCTGATCCTTTCCCGGGAAAGGCTCTGGCGGATCCGGCTGGCGGCCGGATCTGGCTGTTCATGGCTGGTTGAGGGATCTGGCTGACCCCGGGGTTTGGCGGAAGGCTTTTGGCTGATCCTGTCTGAGGCTTTGGGGGATCCGGGCTGGTGACGGATCTGGCGCTCATGGCTGGCGGGGGATCGGGCTGCTCATGGTGGCTGGGGGATCTGGCTGCTCATGGGGGGGGCTGACGGGCCCCTGCGCCCCATGGCGGGGCTGACGGATCGGGGCCTGCTCATGGCTGGCTAAAGGATCTGGCTGCTCATGGCTGGTGACGGTTCGGGCTGCTGGGGGCGGCTGACGGATTTTGGGGCTCTGGCTGGCTGAGGGATCTGGCTGCCATGGCTGGCTGACGGATCTGGCTCCCCTCATGGCGGGCTGCGGATCTGGCTGCCATGGCGGGGGCCCCCCGAATTTTTGGCTCCCTCATGGGCGGGAATGAAGGATTCGGGCCCTGCTCATGGCGGCTGAGGGGACGGGGCTGCTCAGGGGGTTTGGCTGCCCGGGTCTGGCGGGCTCAGGGCGGTTTGGACAAATCGGTTGCTAAATGGCTGGCGGGGATGGTGTTTTGGCTGGGGGGTTTGGCGGGGGGAAGGGGGACCCCACCTCGGATTGCATATCCCCACCCAGGGCGGCTCCCATCTGAAGGATCTGCTCTTTTGGTTCCAAAACCCGAGCTTCAGTTTTTGTATGGGCTGGCGGCTCCTCCCTGTTTCCCCAACCCGGTTTGAAATGATTCTGCCCGGGGGAAGGCCCCTAGCGGCCCCTGTCGGGGCGGAAGGCACAGCGGTTTCCGGGATTCTGGGGGAGGGGTTCTGAAGTCTCATGGCAGACGGACGGCTTTGCACCCCTCAGTACAGACGGGGGGCTTATGCGCGCGGGGGCAGACGGGGAAGTTCAGACCCCCAAAGGGCAACGGCAGACTCGGGCCGGGGCTGGGACGCACACGTGGACCTGGTGCGGGGATTGGGAAACAGCCCGGTTTCCCGTACCGGGAACCCCACCACGGGCCCTTAAGGGGGAATAAAAGAACGGACCGGACCAACTGGGAAAAACACTTCAGTCTCTCATCCCCGTGCCAAAAAATTTTCCCTCCCCCCTATTTCGCCTGGTTTCCCGAAAATCCGAAAACCTTCTCTCCAGCCCCTACCTGTGGCGCCTCCTGCTGCCCAGGGCGACCAACCCAATGTGCCCCCCCCCAAAAAAATTTTTGGGGGGGAAAAACGGGGCTTCCACCCTCGACCCGCGTTTCCCTTTCCTTTCATACCACCCCCTCTCGGCTGCAGCTGCCCCAGCTTTTCAGGGAGGGGGGTTTAATATTCCTCCTCATCCCACCTCCTCTCGGCTGCAGTGCCTCCGCTTTTCCGGGAGGGCGGTGATTTTTCCCCCGGGTTGTCCCCCAAGGCCCCTTTTCCAGCCGAATCTCCCCCCAAGTCCAAAAATCCGAGGAGGCGTCCATAAATCCCCCTTTAAGGTGGGTTCCTGTTTCCCGGGTTGTTACGCCGTTGGTCCCTTTTTTTGGGGGGTTATTCTGTCCGATCGTCGGAAGGACCCGGCCCAAAAGCGCAGCGTTGCGAGGAAAAACATGATGTTCTTTAAATTTAAAGAAACCCAAAAAAACAACAAATGACGAAAAGTGAAGTTCAAATACTGATACAACAACAGCAAAAAGGGAAAAATAACCCACAACACAAAGGAAAAAACCACACGGGAATTATATGGCCCCCAATCAGAGATAACAAACCGACACTGACACTCGTTCCCCTTCCGATTGGGATTCATCGCCCAATCCCCAATGACAAAAAAACAAAATAAAACTCCCCCACCCCCAAACCCCCCCAAAAAATAAATACACCCAAACACAAGAAAATGAAAAACCCCTGGCTCAATAAAACCCATGAGCCAGAGTTTTTCCCAATTTCCCCCTTTTAGGGGTAATATATATTATATATATATTTTATATTTTGAATACCTTTAAATAAAAGGAAAACATTTGTACTGTTGCCAAAATTGAAACATTATATTTTAAAATCCAAAATGCTGGGGGCATAGCCCAAATGAAAAACTGTAACTTCACTGCCCAAAACACATTGGTGGGGGACTAGTGTGCCTGGAAAACACATTTTGGTTTGGTAAAACCCTTTATCCCCCCCTTTTTGAAAATACGGGAATACTACCCCCAGAGCCCTCCATTTTTACAGTGGGGTTTCCCCCAAGCCAAGCAAGAGCAGCTTCACTCCTGAACCCTTTTCGGGTCATTGTTACCGGCCCCGGCTCTCCCCATTTTGGGGGGGGGTTTTGGACTTCAGAGCTGAGACCAGAGAAGCACAGCCTTCCTCGTGACTAGCCAGCCTGAAGCCTGCAAAGATTTAAAAAGGGATTTTTAAAAACCCACTCCCTATTTTTTTGGGGTGAAAAAAATTTTTTCAACTTTTTTCCAAAACCCTCGGGAGCCCCTGAAACCTGCCATATTATTCATTTGTTTTTAAAACGAAACCAGTAAAATGTTTAAACCCCCTACTCATTCAAGTTTTTTTTTTTATTTTTTGAAAAAACTATTTTTTTACATTTTAAAAATAATATTTGAAAGGAACATAAAAAACTATGAAAAAACCCACAATAGTAATCATGTAGTCCCCAAAAAAAAGTTTTTAAAAAAATGTTTCATATTTTTTTTTTTTTAGATTCTTCAAATGGGGCCACTGTTTTGCCTTAAATGAAAGTTTGCACACTTTTGCCATTCTTCAACCGGGCTTCTAGGTAGTCACCTGGAATGCATTTAAATTAACGGGTGTGCCTTTTAAAAGTTAATTTGTTAAATTTTTTTCCCTTCTTAAATTTGGTTTTTTGGGGGCCCCAACATTTGTTTTGTGAAAAGGGTTTAGGGGGGGTATACGGGAAGATACCCTATTTGGAAAAAGGGACCAAGCCCTTTATTATGTCAAAACAGCAAAAATAAGCAAAGAGAAACCCTTTCCCTTTCATTACTTTAAGAAATAATGGTCTTTCAATAAGGCCATTTCAAAAACTTTTAAATTTTTTCTTCAAGTGGCAGTCGAAACAAAAAATAAAGGATTTATGATGAAAAAAGGTTATGGGGACCCGAAAGGGAAAATTGGAAAGGAAAAAAGGGACCTCTGCTGCAGGGGGATAAGTTCATCAGATTTTACCACCCCTCAAAAATTGCACCCCAAAAAAAATTACCCCCCCCACAGAGTTCAAGTCCCCGACACATCTCTACATAAATTTTTTCAGAGGGGACTGGTGAATCGGGCCTCTTTGGTCGATTTCCCTGCAAAAAAACCACTACTAAAGGAAAAACCAAAAATTTAAAAGAGATTTGCTTGGGCCAAAAAAACCGAGCAAGGGGAACTTTAGACCTTTTGGAAAATTTGCCCTTTGGCCTGGACCCAAAATTTGGGAAAAGATTTTTGGTTAAACCGCCGTGTCTTTGTGAGAAGGGGAGTGGGTGAAGGGATGATTCGGCATGTGTATTTCCCCACCGTAAAGCGTGGGGGCGGGGTTATGGTGGGGGGGTGCTTTGGTAAAACCCCTTTTGGATTTTTTTAAAATTTTAAAGGCACTTAACCAGCATGGCTCCACAGCATTCTGCAGGGGAAACCCCACCCCCATCTTTTTGGGCTTGGGTGGGACTATCATTTTTTTCCCAGCAAAACAATAAAACCCCAAACCTTCCGACTGTGAAAGGGAGGGGGATTGGGTGCTGCATCAGATGACCGGCCCCCCTAATCACCCCAACCCCCAACCAATTGAGGGGTTTTGGGATGGGGTTGGGAAACGGCAAAGTAAAGGGGGAAAAAGCAGCCAAAAAGGGTGCTCACCCATAGGGGGAACTCCTTCAAGATGGGGGGAAAAAAGCATTCCAGTGAATTTGGTTTGGGAAGAGAATGGAAGATGTGAAAAGGGCTGTCATCAAGGCAAAGGGGGGTTATTTAAAGAATTTAAAATATAAAATATTTTTTCATTTTTTTAAAAACATTTTTTTGGGTTTACTACATTATTCCATATTTGTTATTTTCATATTTTTTATTGTCTTCACTTTTATTTTTACAAGGGAAAAAAAAATAGAAAAAAATAAAAAAAAACCCCCTTTAAATTTAAGTAGGTTGCCAAACTTTGACTGGTACGTATATCCCATGAATTAAATATCATTAAAACAGTAGAAAACATGTTTCAAACCCCACTCTAAAGGGAATCCTTGTGTGTGTGTGTGTTTTTGGTGTGTGTGTCCAGTGGTGTTTGTGTTTGTGTGTGTCCATTGTGTGTTTGTGTGTGGTGTGTGTTTTGCTTTTTTTTGTGTGTGTCGGCAGTGTTTGTGGGTTACAGTGTGTATTGTGTGTTTTTCTATCATTTGTTTAGTCGTGAGTAGGTATGTGTCCATTGTCAATTCAGTGAGGTGAGATGTATTTGTATTGTGATGTCCAGTTGTGTTTATGTTTTGTGTGTGTGTCCAGTGTGTGTCTGTCTGTGTGTGGTATGTTGTGTGTGTGTGTGTATGTCCGTGGTGTGGGTGGTGCGTGTGTGTCCAGTGTGTGTGTGTTATGTTGTTTGTCCAGTGTGTGTGTGTGTCCATTGTGCTGTGTGTTTCATTTTTTGTTTGTGTATGTTTTGTGTTGTTGGTGTGTGTGTCTAGGGTGTGTGTGTGTGTCCAGTGTGTGTGTGTGTCCAGTGTGTGTTTGTTTGTCTAGTGTTGTGTGTGTTTGTCCAGTGTGTTTGTGTGTCTAGTGTGTGTGTGTGTGTGTGTGTGTGTGGTAGTGTGAGTGTGTGTTTGGGCCCCAGTGTGTGTTTTTGTCCAGTTGTGTGGTGTGTGTGGGCCCTTTTGTGTGGTGTGGTGTGCCCCTTTGTGTGTATGTGTCCAATGTTTTGTGTGTGTGTGCCCATTGTGTGTGTGTGTCCTGGTGTGTACGGAACACGTGCACCAACACAGGGACACACACACACACACACACAACCCCACACACACACACACTGGACCCCCACACACTGGACACCCCACCCCCACTGGACACCCACACACCCCAAATCACACACACACACGGGACCCACACACACACACACTGGACCCACAAAAACCCACACACACTGGCACAACACAAAAACTGGACCCCCCCCCCCCACACACACACACACACCACACACACACACACCACCACACACAAAACACACACACACACACACCGACAGTTTTTTATAAAACTTAGCCCCAAGTGGTGGTCGAAGTCGGCTTAACTGGCCTGAAAACTCCAACATGTCTGATATAACATTGACAAAACCCTCTCCCTACTTGATTTCTCCAGTTTTGCAGTGTGGATCCTCCAGCCCAAAGCAGAGAGAGCCCTGATTTCCTGGGGTCTCCTGGGGGATTGTACTCAGGTCCAGCCTCTCCAGGTGTGGGGGTTTTGGACTTCAAGCTGAGCCCCAGAAAAAGCACACCCCTTCCCTGGGGACTAAAACACCCTGACAGCCTGCCAAAGATCAAATCATTTAAAAAACACACTGCAATTCTTTGGTGGTCAAAATAGGGGCCCAGTATATTTTTTCAAAATGTTCAAAATACATCACTGTCCTGAAATCTGCCAAAACCCTATTAAAAATTAAGGTATTTATTGGGGAAATTAAATAATATTCCTTGTAGAAGAAACATGTATAGTAAAAATTTATTTGGGGTAACTGATTAAGCAATTTAAAAAAGCGGGAACATTTCAAAGACAGACATGGGGGAAATCAGTTTTAGATTGTATTGGTATACAGCCCAAACACCATATCTTTTTTGACAGTGAAGCAAACTTTTTAAATGTGGCTCTAAAACCCCAGCATTTTGGGATTTCAGATCAAATTTTTCCCATATGAGGTGACAGTAAAATAATGTCACCTTTTATTTGAGGATATTTTAAAAAATATCTGTTTCACCGTTTAAAAATAAAAGCACTTTTGTAAAGTCCCCCTTTTTGAAAAAGTCATAAGAAATTCTGCCCAATTCATTTTATAGGTTTTAAAAGTAGTCAAAATTTTTGTATTTGGTCTCAAACTGTTGGTTGCATTTGATTTTGTTTTATTTTGGGTTTTTTTGGGGGTTATGTTTTCCCCCGATAGTAACGAAGGGTTTGGGATGATGACTAGATTTAATTTTCTGTCAAAGTAAAGAAAGGAAAACATGTTTTCAAACCTATTTAATAAATCCTGAGGGAGGGACATGAAGAAAAATCATGAATGAATCATGAATAAAAATGAGTGAGAAAGTTCAGAGGTACAAAAAAACATGCTAACCTCTCACCATTCCCAAATAACAGGGGGGGTATGATCCGGGTTTTTCTGTAACTTTTTTATTCATCATCATTCACGATTCTTTTCATGATTTTTCCCATAATCAGGGGAAGCATCCACTAAATGTAGAAGTGTTCAAAAAAACATCTTCTTTTCTTCTGAAAATAAAGGGGAAGGGGACTCCAAAATGAAAGGACATTATTAAACCATTCTTTTTATTTTTGGGGAAAACCATCAAAAAACACAACCAAGACAACTGCAAATGTATTCAACAAGTTTGTAGAATCACAAAGCTTGATTTTTAATAAACTGTGGGGAAAGGGAAATAGGGGAAAAAAACCCACAAAAACTTATGACTATTTTAATCCCAATTTAAAAGGAAAATATGCCCCAAATTTTTTTATGACTTTTTCAAAGGGGAGAACTAGATACATAAAGTGTTTTCTTTTCTAAACAGTAAAAAACAGATATGTATAAAAATTTCCCTTTAAAAAAAAGGTGAAGCTGTACTGTCCCAAATATGAAACTTATATCTAAAAAAATCCAAAATGCTGGGGGCATACCCACCAAATGTAAAACTTTTAAGCTCACTGCCCAAAAACCCTTTGGGTGGGGAAATATGTGTGCCTGGTAAACCCCTGGTAAACACTTGGATTGGTGAACAGTTATCACTTTTTTGACCAACTACAGGAATACTGCCCTCAGAGTCCCCCAGTTTAAAGTGGGGTTTCCCCCATTCCAGCAAGGGGCAGTTTTCACCCCCGGAATCCTTCAGGTCATTTTTACTCGGGATCCAGCTCTCTCGGGGGTTTTGGGGGTTTTGGGAAATTCAGAGCTGAGACGAGAAGCCAGCCCCCTCTGGGGAGTCCAAAACCCCTGACACCTGACAAAAGTTTAACATTTTTCAAAAAACAAATTTTTAATTTAACACCAGTAGTGTAGAAGGAAAAATTGGCAGATGCATTTTTTTATTCTCTTGAAAACACTAGATTTTTTCCGTCTCCTTGTCCGTTACTTATTTTTTTGGGGTTTTGACCCATTTTGTATTTTTAGAATGTGTTTATCTATGTTTTTTTTCTAATTTTTTTTTATCTATTTTGGGTTTTTCCCAATCAGAGGCCTGCGATCGTTGTCTCGATTGGGGTTTATACTTGGGGCAGCCTTTTGGGCCTACCTTTGGTTTGTGGGATTTTGGGTTTTGGGTTTCCCTTTTTTATTTTGGGCCCATTAAAAATTTTCACGTTACTTTTCCTTTGTTTTTTGTGTTTATTAAATTTTTAAACATTTACGCATACTTTTTTCCGCCATTTATTTCAACAAACGTGAGCTCCTAAAATTTATGGTCATATTGTTTTTACTAATGTGAACACCCAATGCAGTAAATTAAATTTATTTTTTAAATAAATTTTATATACTATGATAATTATATTTTTCCAAACCCTAAAATTTTTTCTTAAATGATGAAAAATTTTGTATTTACTCACAGAGCAGCTCTGGGGTTTTTAAACCATTTGGCAGCAGCCTCAAAAGGGAACCTTCCTCTGATCCTGAGTATTTCTTCAGGTCAAACACTTCCAGCCCTTTTCTGAAGTCAGCAACACAAAGACCAGGGGCTGCCCACTGTGCGGGTGACAGTTCTTCTTCTGAAAAACTTCCTGATTCAGGTATTTTTGGATCTCCTCCCCTGGGAAAATGGCCCATTCATTTCATTCAGACAGTGGAAAAGATTGTGCACCTCCTGGAGAGGGATTCTCCCTGATCTTCTCCTTGATGACTTGCTGTTTCTTCATGGGCCTTTGAGCTGCTTCTTGTCTTTCATAACCTCGAAAGTGCTTCTGTTTGGACTCCAGTGAGAGGCCCAAAAGGGAAGGGGAGGAAAAGGTCCGGGTTTCCTGTCTCCCTTTGAAAGGGCTTTATCCACAGCACCCCTTTTTAACGGAAATTTTTACGCTTCGGGTCTGATCCTCACAAAAAAAGTTGCTGGACGTTGTTTGGGGTTTTGGCCTTTTAGTTTCGTTTTTTTGTTGATGAATGAGGGGAAACACATATACGGGCACCCAAAAATCCTGAACCCTCAGATCAGAAGCAGTAAAACCTTTCCCTCCGGGTCCACCCCACATTCCTTTTTAAAAAAGAGCTGTGGCACAACCTGAGTACACTGAGGCTTCTTTGGGACTTAAATCCCAGCCTTTTTTCAGGTTTTTCTTCAAAAAATCAGATTGCCTTCACAAGCTTTTAAAACCCCTTTTTCCCAGTGACAGAATGCTCTCTTTACCCCCAGGGGGGAAACCTGTCTCTTCTTTCCCAAGATCCCTTATCATTTTCTTTTTGGTAATAAACTCCAAAAGGGTGTGAAACATCTCATCGGGAGTTTTGGGGCATCTTTTCTGTCTTGTCTGTATAAACATGTTTTAAAAGGACTTTGAAGAAACCAAAGAAGACTGGAATTTGTGGCACATATGTGGGGCTCCTTGATGCCCTTTTGTGTGAGATGATTTGCGGGCCAGGTCCTCACCCTAAATTTCTTCCTGAAGTACTCCCCCTTCTGGGGTCATTAAAACCCTCGTACCTCTGTACCTGGTAAAACAAAACCTGAAGGATCTTATTGGCTCGCGGGGTCGGGTGTTATCCAGAGGAGAGCAAGGGAAGCAGTTTTTCCCTTGATGAGTTTGCCCACCCAGAACACCCACTGGGGTTTGGGACTCTGTAGTCCCAAAAAAGGATTTGTTTTTTCTGGAATTCAAAGGGCAGGGGCCCACCACCCAGACCATCAAAGATGAACAAAAAACTTTGAAACTTGTCTAGTTGGAGATTCTTGATTTTTTTGGTTTCGTTTGGGAGAAGTGTTTTGGGGAAGTTAAATGAAAGTGTTTTTTTTCCTTTTTTCTTTCAAATTCAGCCCCCAAAAAGGGAAATAAAAATACAATTGCCCCATCCTGATTTGTTTTCCTTCAGCCCAGCCCAAAAATGAACTTCTGTCCCGAGATTGTTTTTCCAACCCAGCGACCCCCCTTTGTCAGCACATTTCTGACAATTTTGGGCTTGTCCTTTTATGGGTTTAAAGATGTCTTTTAACATTTGACGGGCAGTTTTCTGGCCCCTTGTTTGTTTCCTGGTTTTTGGTCCCAATCTGTCTCATTTCATGTCTTTTATGACCTCTCCTGTTCCAACACCCTGTGAGTAGGGCTTTTGTGAAAGATCTTATTGAAAAGGGTTTTGGGGTTTTCCTTTTTACGATCCCCTCAAATACACATTGAAACTTTTTCCCTTTAGATTGGTTTTGAGTTCACGTTGGCAAATCCCCCGAAAGCTCATCTGAATGAAGAAAAAAACCCCAGAGGATTTTAAAAAAAAACGTCTGTTTTAATCCCGACAGTTTTAAACTGTTTTAAAAAATTTTTAAATTATAATAATTTTTCTTTTAAACTGTCGTAAAAATGTGTAAAGGTTTTAATAATGCATTCCCCCAATGGGGGTGACG
Organism: Coregonus suidteri; assembly: GCA_036851935.1. Classification (NCBI taxonomy): domain Eukaryota; kingdom Metazoa; phylum Chordata; class Actinopteri; order Salmoniformes; family Salmonidae; genus Coregonus; species Coregonus suidteri. Next base: position 5,083,230 of record CM072257.1, on the reverse strand, counting down.
GGATTATTTATTTTTGGGTTTAACTGATGGTATCATTAATGTTGGATCCTCTCTTTTCTTCTCCTCTGTTTTATCCTCTTTTTCTCTGTCCCAAATGAATCAACACAACACATCCCTGCTGCACTTGATGAGGGGCCCTAGGGGGTTGGGTTAAAAAGGGTGGTACAATATCCCTTGAGTTACAAAAGCTATTTAGCTGTACTTTTAGCTACGCTTTTAAAAATTTTTTAAAAACAGCATTCCCATGAAGCAGACAGCTCTTACTTTTTTCCCCAGTGTGTCAGCAAGCTCCTTCTGGTTCATTTTCCCCAACGTGCCAATTTATCTTTAGGAAACCCCCCCTCTGGCACTTTCTCTCCTGCTTCTCTCTTCAGCATCCACCACTTCCTTTTCCTGCTTCTGGAAATCTCAAAAACTTCTGGGAGTTTTGGACTAAAAATCCTCCCTTTAACACCCCTTTAGCTCGTTCTTCACAAAAGTCTAAAATTCTCTTCAAGCCCAAATTAAATAAAAAACCCAAGGGAAAAAAAGTTTTAAACAAGAGAAGAAAAAGCTTTTTCATTAAACCATTAAAAGAATTTTTGACAGAAAAACTTTTCTTGAGGTAAATAAAAAAAAATGTACATCAGGACCACATCCCCTGAATATGGAGGCCAGGTCTGTTTGAGACTCTGGGAAAACGGACCACTGAGAATCTCTGATCTGATCTCTCCTGTTGGTTTCCCCGTGGAAAAAAAATAGATTTCATCCCCCCCTCTCCAGGGGGTACCAAAACACAAACACCCCACACACACAACACACCCCACAACCACACCCCACACCACACACGGGAAAGTTGTGTTAGTTTTAAAAATTTTATTTTTAGGACTATGAAAATGGAAAAAAGGGTTGCCCAAAGGATTTAGGGAAAACCCAAAAAAAAATTTAAAAGGGGAAAAAGGAGAGGAGAAAAAAGACTAGAGACAGTGTTGGGTTTTAAAAAACTGACCCTGACCCATTATTCTTTTTACCTTTTTTTTCATAGAAAAGTCTCCCCCTCTTTAAAGCTATAGGGGAAAATTTTTAAGAAAGGTCACTCTTCAGGGGCACACGCTGGGTACGGGAGGCCCCGGGCTCTCCTGCTTGATTTGGGCCCCCAAAAAACAACAGAGACAAACATGAAGGGCTCTCACCTACTTGAGCTTTACTGGGGAAACAAAGGGGGCCATTCCAAAAAAGCATTAAAACCATTTTCAGAAAATGTTTTGTCAATTAAACTTTTATTGGGTTTTAAGAAAATTTTGAAAAAGATTGGGGGTGTTTTTTTTACTAGCTAATCATGGGGAAAGGGGTTTGTTCAATTTACAGACATGTGTTTCATTTCAAAGAGACAAAAAATCATTTTTTTTTTGCAAAAAGCATATATCTTCCCCACTCTCAGAGGGAAAATTTGTTTTAATTTTAGGGTTTTTACACATAATAATATTTTTCTTTTGGGCCCCATCTTAAAAAAAATAAGGGGTACTGTTTGGTTTTAAAACCAGTAATAATATATCTTTCCTCCACTCAGAGAAATAAGGGAGTAGCTGGTTTTACACATAATAATTTTATTTTGCCTCACTCTCAGAGAAATTAAATAGTACTAAAGGTTTCACACAGTAATAATATATTTCTGCCTCACTCTCCCGAGAAATAAATAGTACTTTCTAAAGGGTTTTCACAGTAAATATATCTGCCCCCACTCCCCGAGAAATTTAAAATAGTACTGCTAGGTTTTACACAGTAATAAAAAATCGGCCTCACTCTCCCGAGAAATTTGTAGTACTGCTAGGGTTTTACACAGTAAATAATATTGCCTCACTCTCCCGAGAAATAAGTATACTGGGAGGTTTTACACCCGTAATAATATATATCCCCACTTCCCCGAAAAATAAGTAGTTGGGAGTTTTACACAGTAAAAAAAATATCTGGCTCAAACCCCATAGAAAAAAATATTTCCCGCTAGTTTTTTCACGTAATAATATATATATTGCCCCACTCTCAAGGGGAAAAAAAGTATTACGCTAGGTTTTACACAGTTTTAATATATATATTTTTGCTTTACTTTTCAGAGAAAGGAAAATTTTTTTTTGGGAAAAATTTGAGACTCCCTGAATAAAATATTAATACATTGAGTAACAGTGGGGAAAAAATTCTGCTTTGAAAGGGCTATAAATTGGGAAACCCCCCTTTTGAAAAAAAATGGCCCCCTTTAAAAGTTTTGGTACACCTAAATGGAGAGTCTTTTTAAACTACCCTTGGGGATTACTTTGGCAATAAAGTCACCCATCTAAATAAATAGTTAAAAATTATATATTATATATATAATTTTATATATAATATATAGTTAACAAAGTATGGTTTTTTGGTTTTTGTCATTTTAGTTTGTTTATGCTATAAAAAGGTTTGTTTTGGTTGTAATTTGGGAAAAAAGAACTAGAAAAAGTCATATTTTGAAATTTTTGAGTAATTACTACCCTTTTTATGGATTACTTTATTTAGTACTACTGCAGTTGTTTAATAAATTTTCCAAAAAGATGGGGCCCTAAGACCAGAATGACATTTTTAGAAGGTTAGTTTAGTTTTCCCCCCTGGAACCCCCACACTCCCCCCTCACAAGGAAAAACCCCTTTTCACGCTTTTTTCTGTCCCCTTTCCCCACTGCAACGCAAGGGGAACGACGAAAAAGCATTTAAAAAGATTAAATGTGAAATAAAATAATGAGATTCTGTTTATTATTAGGGTGGGTTTTTTCTCATGTTTTGAAATTATACTTCTTAATATAATTTATTATCAAAAAAGCCCGAACAAATTTAATTTTTCAAACCCCTGGTGAAAAAACTTTTTTCCTAGTACATTATTTTCGATTCATCAAACCCGCATCAACCAGCAAAAAACAGGGGGCCCCTGTTTTAGGTAAAATTTTTCTAACCGGGGGGGTTGCAAAATGTTAAAATTTTTTGGGGGGCGGAAGATCACTCTTGTCCCTTTTCTATTTTCCCTTTTTTGTTTAAAACGATATATTAGATTTTTAAAAAGATTTATACTAGGGTTAGGTTGGAAAACATCTGAATATGATTATTTTCCTGGGGTTTTAAAAAGCTGCTATAAGGGCACTATTTAATTGCTCTTTCCAAAAAAATCACAGGCCTAATACGAGATAATGCTAGCTAAAGTAAAGAGTGACCATTTTTTGAAAATCATGGGGCATAAATATTTTTGGGTTTCAAAGGGTAAATTTTATGTCAATAATATTTCTGGGTTGTAGCCAAAAACTGATGCTTCCCCTGGTCTTTTTGTGCCCCTCTTTTTGGAAAATTTTGCAAATTAAAAATTATTAATTCACGTACAGACGTTGGTGAGGCAGCGGGGAAATAAAATGTATTTTATCGTCCCCAAACCTGCCCCACGCCCAATTTTCGGACCTTCCCCACAGAGGTTACTAGGGCACCCTTCAAACCACATTTGAAAAAAAAAAAAATGTTCCCTTTTTTTCAAGGTTTTTGGTTTTTTAATCATACTATAAAAAAATAAAACCAAAAAAATAAAACGTATTTAATACTATAATTGATTTTACTAAATAATAGTATTACTAAAAAGTTTCTAAAAGGGGTTTTTAAAGGGTACCCCAAACCCTTTGAATTTTGGGGGTTTGGGGTTTCGGCTAAAAAAGTTAAGTAGGGTAAGAGTTCTTGTTTAGACTTTGTGACATTGCTGGTGTAAAAAGAGCTTTATAAAAACATTTGAATTGATTGGGTTTGGTTTAGGTTTATATGGCAAAAAAAAAGTATGGGTTTATGGCACTCTTGCCCCCTCCCCTTTTGGCCTATGGGGGACTACATACCCCATTTAGACACTTGCTAGGGTTTATAATCTGAGGGGGGGAAAATGCGTCAGATCTACAAAACCTTAGGGTAGACCACCCGATTAGGGCAACAATCACCCCTTTTACCCATTTGGTTTGCAACTCAGTGAACCCTGCGCAGCATTCGCTTTAATTTGTGGGCCCCTGATGCCTAGGAACGAAGAGTTCGATGCATATCAAATTACCCCCCGGGAGCCACTTAAAACAACAAGTTTCAAAAATTGTTTTTTCTTAATTAAAAAAAAGTCTTCTGGGCCCGTTTAAATCGGCCACATCTTGAAAAAGAGGCGGGACATGGTTTTTTTTAGATTGACACTTTAAAAAACACCCACAAATATTTGGGTAAAAACCCTGACCAAAAAATTTTTTAAAGTTTTATGGTTTTCCGCCAGCCATCGCCTCTTAAACCTCATTTTTTTAAAAATATTTTTGGGGGGCAAATTTTGGGGCGCAAAAACAAAGGAAATGGGGAATAGGGAAAGTTCTGAAGGGAGTTTGGGGTCACGGAAACTCAATAGAACAATAGGGGCCCCGGTTTGGGTGAAAAAAGCCCCAAAAATAAAGGCCCGTTTTTTTTTTGCAATTTCTTTTATAACCCGGGGCAGAAGTTAAATATGAAACTGGGCTCCATGGCGGATGCAAAAGAAAATAATTTTAAACGAAATAAACGTTGTTTAAAAAAATTTAATTGAGGGGCCCCCCAAAAAAATATTCAAAAAATTTAGTCCTTGGGCACAAAAAGGGGTTAAAAAAATAAGTTTTCCGTCCCTTTTGTGAAAGGGGGAAAAACCGGGCCAGAGGCCAACATCCGTCCCAAAGAGGAGAGGGAGAAGCCCTCCACGGGATTTAAAAAGGGGGGAAAAAAACCCAAGGAGCTCCATTTGGGGCCACAAAAAAATTTCACGCAGCCCGGGGATGATGTAGGGGGTAGCTGGAAAACTAGGATGCTGCTGGAAAAGGGAGCTAGCCCCCGCTAAACTGTAAACCCCTTTGCTTGGCCCAAGCTAGAAAGGGCATTCCTGTCCCTCGGGGAAAGATACGATTCCGGGGGAAACCCCCAAGAGGAAAAAAGGATAGGGGTGGGAAAAAGGGTCTGGCTTTCACTCATATGTCCCTGACCATTACGCCAAAAAAAACTTTGAACAATAAAAATTCGGCGTCTCAACCCCTGTAAAAAACTCCGTCGTTATTCCCGAACATCACCCCAGCCCACCCCTTGGGGGCGTAAAATGGACAAATGTTGGCGCCAAAAACCCTAAGTGGGGGCGGACAGTTCCAGAACGCGGACATGAGCAGAGCAACAAAAAAACATTTTCTTTTTCATTTTAAAACACTTAGCAGACGCTCTTATCCAGAGGAATTAAAAGTTTTGTGATTTCATACATAAAAAAGTCTTTATTTTTGGCTTTTCATTAGTAATATTCATTTTTTTATTTGTAAAACAAAAATTCCCAAAATTTTTTTTTAACAATATTTTTTAGATCTGGGGCCCAAACCAAAAAGTATCTCAGAGTAAACATTTGGGCGTTAAAGTGCTGAGAAAAAGACTTTTACACTTTTGGGGTTTTTAAAAATTTTAGCTAAAGATGAAGCCTCTAGTCCCCCCTAGTCGGCAGATATTTAGGGCACCTCATGAAAAATGTCCTAACCAGTTAAGAATTACCAGATTTTCTTTTATAATTAAAATAGAATTAAAAAGCAGATTTTTTTTTCCCCGACATCTATAGTGTTTACAGTAAAATTAAATATTAAAGATCATTATCTTTTTAAACCCACCCCTCGCTACTCTCAGCCCCGCCCACCTATCTCCGGGAGAACATCCTTTTTTTTTGGGCCCCCTGCCATATTTTTTTCCCAAATGTGCTGTGATGTCATACATGCATTTTAAACCCTTTTATCGCATTTGTATCCACAGACTAAATTAAAGATCAATATTTTTTATAAGGTATTATTCTGTTGTTTGATTGAGGGCTATGGCTTTCCAAAAACCCCAGCACTGCTATTTCTAAGGATAATTTTTAAATGATATTTGGGGTTTTTCAACCTTCCTATTGTCCATAAAATTTTATTCTTTGCTAAAAAATTCCCATTTTTAGTAGTAGCCATAAATTCCCTAAAAAGGCACCAAAGGGAGGGTTCCCATAGGAAAAAATTTTGGTTCCGTGAAGAAGAACCTCTAGAGTTCTGATTAAAAAACCCTATAAAAAGGTTTTTTTTATAGAACTTTTATGGTTTTTCCAAAATTAAGCCCAAAGGGTAGAAAACCCCTTTTTGTTTAAAACAGGGTGAAGAGTGTGTTGATTTGAAAGGGTAGTATTGTCAAAATTCCGCTTGTAAAAACGATCGGAAATTTGTAACAACAAAAAGGTTTTTGCAGGGGAAAAAATTAGAAAAATAAATAAGAGTAGGATAAATGATTGGGTCAGCAAAAAATTTATAGTGTTTGTGTGTTGCTTTAAAGAAAAAAAGTGGTGTATGCGGGAAAAAATGTTTTTTTTTGTGTTTTTTTTGGGTGTGTGTGGGGGTTTGTGGTGTGTGGGGGGTGGGGTGGGGTGTGTGTGTGTGTTTTGTGTCTGGGGGACAACCACATATCACAGTCAAATATACAGGATACAAACATTTCATTTTCCCGCTATATAGCGTTTTGCTTAAAAAAAAATTTAAAACGCAAAAAAACTTTTTAATTTAAAAACTTTTGAAAAACAATTTTTTTTCCGCACATGAAAGGGCCCATTTAAACAAATTTCTGATTTAAATAACAAACGTGAAAAAAATTTTTGGATATAACGTTTTAGAAAAAAAACTCCTTATAAAATTTTTAAAAACATTTTCATCCACCTCTTAGCTTTGGGTCAGTCCCCCAGAGAAAACTTGTTTTAGAGGGAGGGCCCCCCCCCTTTTCTCTCCCCAGAGAGACCATTTTAGAGGCAGAGCCCCCCCCCCCGCTCTCTCCCCAGAGAGACTCCTTTTTGAGCACTGACCCCTAAACCCGGAAACCAACCGTTTTGGGTTTTGGTTTTTAAAAAGTGGGCAAATAATTATTGAAGGTCAATTTTTCTATTTTATTCCTTATCTCTTAGAAATAAAACATTTTTCTAACAGACACGTCCAAAAAATCAGGTTTATTTTAAAGCAATCACACAACACGTGTTTAGTGGCAGGTAGCCCTTTGTGGGTAAAGCATTTTCCAGTAACCCAAAGGGGCCCGGTTCTAATCACCAACCCTAGGTGAAAAAAATTTTCGTAGCCCCTTTGCAAGGCCTTAACCGTAATTGCTCATGTAAGTCCCTCTGGGTAAGGGGCGTCTGCTAAATGAAAAAAATGGAAATGTCCTAATGATATTTTTAACCTTTTCTCCTGTAGTGGAAAAAAATAAAAAATAAAAGTAAAAATAATAAATAATGGGGGGTTGATGGGAAAATTACAATCTATTGGGAAAAATTAAAAGCTGATCTTTAAAAATAAAAAAAAAATAAAAAAAAAATGATAAAAAATGTCTCACTTTCTCTTTTAAAAATTTTCCCCTCATTCTAGTGGGGTTGGGTTTGGTTTAAAAAGTCTGCTTTTAATTATGATAATTTATTTAATTATTAATATCAATGTTTAAAAAAAATAAAGTTCAGGTTTCATACCAAATTACACAGGAAAATAGGAGCTATTTTAATTTTTAAAACAAAAAAATGTTTTGATAAATTTTGAAAGATATTTAGAAACTATGATACATAACATTTTTTCAAATTATAAAATATAACGAACGAATATACCAAAATTTTTAAACGAGAAAAATGAACAACAATATTTTTTGAATTTGGGCTGGCCTACCCCAGTTTAGCGCCAAAATTTTTTATGATTGAACGTCACTTTCTTTCCCAGGGTGAAATGGACTGTTAGATTGAGGGGTTTTTTTGTCATTCTCTATACATAATAAAAAACCCCTATATTTAATTTTCCCCACACACTTTTAAAAAATAATCCCTTGGAAATTTTTTACCTTGTAGCCTGTATTCACAACCCGAACATGTCAAGCATTTGGGGATATTTTGTTGTGCTGAGAGAGCCCTTCCTGATGACAAGTGGCTCTGTATCTCTGTTTTTGGGGAAGTTGATCTTTGGATGCAATAAATCTTTGGGCAAAGTCTGTGGCACAAAATAAGTATATCTTAACAGAAAAAATTTGTTTTTAAAATTTGGGCCATAAAAGGGCCCTGGCATAATAAAAAGTAGAAATCATTATGATGGGTCCCGTTTCAACATATCTTTAAATTTGAACCCTAAAAAGGGGGGGCCCAAAATTTTGACTCCCTTTATAAAGGGTGAGTAAAAATGACTGTAAAAAATAAATAAATTCTAAAACTGACTATATTGTATGCCAAAAAAAAAGGAAATTTAAAAGATTTTTAAAATTCAAGAGAAATTTCTCAGAGAAAAAAATTTTTGGGGTTTAACAAAAAAAATAAAAAAAAAACCCAAAAAAAGGGAGGGGGCAAAAATTTGGGCACTCCCCTTTTAAACCTCCCTTGTGAAAGGGTAACGGCCCCCTGAGCCTTTATCTAAAAAAAAATTTTTGAGTTGGAGAACCCTTTGGGGGGATTTTTGCCTTCTCCATACATAATCCTTCCCAAAAGGCCAAATACAGAAAGGGGAAAAGGGACAATAAACACACAATAAAAAACAAAAACCCCAACTGCGGGGAAGGCTTTAAAAAAAAAAACCCTTTTTTTTTGGTTCCCCTTTCCCCCCCGGCCTCTTAATTTCTAAACATCCCAAGTTACATTTACCAAAATCATACATAAATAATCCCTGGTAGGGTCCTTTCTACTATCCCAATGTATAATTCTAAACCAAAATCATACATAAAAAATCCCCGGTTTAAAAAAAAAAAAAGGGTCCTTTCTATATCCCCAAAGCATACATTCTACCAACATCATTCATAAAAAATCCCCGGTAAGGGTCCTTTTACCACCCCAATTTTTTCTTCCACCAAAAAATCTACATAAATAATCCCTGGTAGGGGCCTTACTACTATCCCAATGTATACATTTACCAACATCCTACATAAAAAATCCCGGTTGATCCCTTTCTACTATCCCAAAAGTATACATTTAAAAAAACATCATACATAAATAATCCCTGGTAAAGGGGCCTTTCAAATATCCCAATGTATACATTCTAAACCAAAATCCCTACATAAATAAAACCCCGGTAGGATCCTTAATATATCCCCAATGTAAATTTTTAAACCCAAAACATTTCATAAATAATCCCGGGAGGGTCCTTATATTTCCCAAAGTATACTTCTACCAAAATCATACATTTAAAATCCCTGGGAGGATCCTTACTACTATCCCCCTGTATACATTCTACCAAAATCATACCCTAAATAATCCCTTTTAGGGATCCTTCTACTATCCCAATGTTACATTTAAAAAATTTTAAAATAAATAATCCCTGGTAGGATCCTTACTACTATTTCCCCCCCTATACATTTTTACCAACACATACATAAATAATCCCTGGGAGGGTCCTTACTTTCTATCCCAATGTATACTTCTACAAATCATCATGAAAATCCCTGTAGGATCCTTAATACTATCCCCAAAGTATACATTCCCACCAACTTTATACATAAATTAAACCCTGGGAAAGGGTCCTTACCCACATCCCCAAAGTATTTCATTTTCCCAAAATCATACTAAATAAACCCTGGTAGGAAACCTACTACTATCCCAATGTATTTAAATTTACCAACATATATATAAAAAATCCCCGGGAGGATCCTTAATTTCCCATTTCCCAAAGTATACATTCTACCAAAATCATACTTTAAAAATCCCTGGGAGGATTTCCCTTTAAAATTTTCCCAATTTATCATTCTACCAAAAACATACATAAATAATCCCTGGTAGGTCCCTTTCTACTATCCCCAAAGTTTTCATTCAACCAACATCATACACAAATAACCCTGGTAGGAAACCTTACTTTCATCCCCAAAGTATCATTCTAAACCAAAATCATAAAATAAATAATCCCTGGCCGGGTCCTTAATACTATCCCAATTATACCCTTTTTACCCAAAATTTATACATAAAATTCCCTGGTGGATCCTTTTTTACTATCCCAATGTAAAATGTCCGATCGTTTAAGGTAAGGAGTAACCAAAGGGGGAAACTTTGCAAGCAAACATCTTCTTTTTTAAAATAAACACGATAAAGGACGACACACGGTGAAAAAATAAATTCCTCGAAAAAAGAACCCAAAAAAACAAAGTGAAAACAGACAGTTAAATATGGCTCCCAATCAAGACAAACCCCGAAAAAGCTGAACCCTCTTTTTGCCTCTGATTTGGGGGGCCAAAAAGCCCAAACCCCGAAAACAACAACCTAGAAACCCAAAAAAAATAACCCCCACAGAAAGAACACACTCTGGCTCAACTAAAGAGTCCCGGAGCCCGGGGGTGGGCATTAAACCCCCCCCCAAAGGGGCGGACTGGGGCCGCGCCTTTAAAAAAGGGAAAAAAGGGGAGGGCTGGGTGGGGATACCCCTCGGCGGCGGTTCCGGCTCCGGGGCTTGACCAAAAAACCCCACAAAAAAAAAACCCCCCCTAGTTTCCCCTGGGGCCCGGGCTGGCCCGCTGGCTGGAGCGGACTGGAAAGTTTGGGAGGAGCTTTGGCTTCAGCTCCTTTTGTGGAGCCCCTTTTAGCGGTAAACCCGGGAATTTGGGAAACCAAACTCGGCACGGGTTTTTTGCCGGACTACGGGTCGCTCCCCTGGCTTGGGGCGAGTTTGCAGGAACGGGGCTGGACCAGGCTGAGACGTGCACCCCGGGGGTTTGGGCGGGGGTGAGGCAGGGAAAGGGCCGGGACCTGGCTGACGATGTGCCCCCCCTTTGGGTTGGTCGTGGAGGGGAGCGACGGGGGCCCGGGCCCGGCTGACGATTTGCCCCCCGGGCTTGGTGCAGTAGCCGGGAAAGGGCGAACCAGGCTGACGAAATCGTACCCCTGGCTTGGGCGAGTGCAGGAACTGGCCGGGCCGAGCTGGGACGCACCCCCGTAGGCTTTGTGCGTGGAGCAGGGACAGGCCGGGCTGGGTGGGGGCGCAACCCCTAGGGTTTGTGCTGGAGGGAGGGACAGGCCGTTTGGAAATGGCGACCACCCCGTAGGTTGGTGCGTGGATCAGGGGCAGGGCCCGGGGTGGGCTGGGGCGACGCACACCCCTGACTTGGTGGGAATGGCAGGAAAAGGCCCGGGGTGGGGGTGGGACGCGCACCACTGAAATTGGTGGGGAAAGTAGGAAAAGGGCCGGGCCCCGGGGTGACGACGCGCACCACTGACTTTTGGGGGGAATGGCAAAGGGAAAAGGCCCACCGTAATGGGGACCCCACACCACTGGGGCCCCCCGGGAAGGGGTCGGAAAAAGGGCCGGAAACCCGGGCTGGTAAACCCCCACCCCAGTACCCCCTCGCCGTGCCTCCCCCCTTTTCCCCCTCCCCCGTGCCCAGTGGCCCCCCTAACCTGGAGCCTTCTCTGCCAAAACCCTTTTCACCGCTTAAACCCCTACCCTGCTTTCCCCACGTCGTGAGCCCCCCCCCAAAAAATTTTCCCGGGGGGCTCTCCTCCCCGGGCCCAAAGGGCCCCTCTCCCTTTTTGCCCGACTCGCAAACATCTCCCCCACCACTCCTCCTCCTCCTCGTCACGCTGCTTGATCCAGGGGGTTTCCACGGGGACCTGCCCGCGATGGGGTTTTTTTTAACACGGCTGCTTTGGGCTGGTTAAGGTGGGGTTTTTTGTAAAGATCGTTTAAGGTAAGGGGTAGACCAAGGGGCAAAAAATCTTTTTAAAAAATAACCCCCCCAAAACGATCAAAAAAAAACAAAGGGCGATAACGTGACCGTACACGGTGGGGAAAATAAACTACCTCGAAACAAGAACCCACAAAAACAAAATGAAAAAAAGAAAGTTAAATATTTGGGTCCCCCAAACAGAGACAAAAACGAACAGCTGGGCCCTCGTTGCCCCTATTGGGAGCAATTTTTAAACCCCCCCGAAAACAAACAACCCAGAAAACCCCCCCCATAGAAAAAAACCCACACAAAAGAACACACTCTGGCTCAACATAAATTCCCCGGGGGCAGAGCGGACAGTTTAAAAATTCTACCCAACATCATTTCAAAATAATCCCTGGTTTTGGGTCCCCTTTCTACTTCCCAATTTTATACATTCTACCAAAATCATCCCTAAATAAAACCCCTGGGAGGATCCTTACTACTATCCCCAAGGGGATAATTTTACCAAAATCATACATAAATAATTTCCCCCGGTTTGGATCCTTACTACTTTTCCCAATGTTAAAATTTACCAACATCAAACATAAATATTCCCCGGGAGGATCCTTTCACTATCCCAATTTTTAAAAATTTTTACCCAAAAATCATACATAAAAAATCCCTGGGAGGGGTCCTTACACATCCCAAATTTTTTACATTTTACCAAACATCAACATGAAAAATCCTGGTAGGGTCCTTTTCTTTGCAGCCCCGAAAAAAAAATAAAAAAAAAAAAATGGGTTGCCTTGGACCCTTTTTGGGATCCCAATAAAAAACTAAATTTCTTAAAAATGACCACAATAATGTCAGCTGTAGTTGGGTTTTAAGATGCCCCTCATAAAATGGTGGCAGGGTTTTGCTAGCGGTTTTGGGTGGTTTGGGCCGTTCCGGGATAAGGATCGTCTGCTAAATATGTAAATATAAATGTGAAAAATGTCATGATGAGTTATGTAGTACGGCACAGATGGCCAAAGGGAGGCGCAAGAGTGCTATAAAACCCATACATTTTTTTTGCCATAAAACCCTAAACCTAACAATCAATCAAATGGATTTATAAACCCTTTTTATCACCAGATATGTCCGAAAGTCTATACCGAACTCTTACCTACTTATACCTATTTTAGAGCCCGTGAACCCTAACCCCTAAATTCTGGGTAGGGGTAGCCTAGAACACTTTTTAGAACTATTTTAGTAATAATATTATCTTAGTAAATACAATTATAGTCATTAAATGCGTTTGATTATTTTTGTTGTTGTTTTGATTGTATTTATAATTGCAGACAGAACACTCGGATAAATAAGCACATTTTGTTTTATTTTTCAAATGTGGTTTGAATTGGGTGACCTAGTAAACCTCTGTGTGAAAGTCCAGCATTGGCGTGGGGCAAGGAATTGAGACCTGATCTAATACACGTTATTTCTCAGCTGCCTCACCAACGTCTGTACGTGACTTATTTGCTTATTGCTCAAATATTTCCATAGATGGCAGCATAAGACCACGAAGCATCAGTTATAGGCTATAAGCGCAATATGAATTGACATAAAATATCATCACCAAATACTATAATGTTCCCATGATTTTCTAAATGGTCACTCATTACTTTATTAGCTTATATCTCGTATTAGGCCTGTGATGCTTTTTGGAAAGCAATTAATCATGACTATAGTCAGTGGTTGAACCCTGGTAATTATCTATTATTATTGTGTAAAACCTAGTATTAGTACTTATTTCTCTGAGAGTGAAGGCCCCAAAAAAGAGATGTAGCATTTTTTTGGCAAAAAACTGATTATTTGTCTATTTGAAATGAAAGCATCACATTTAGGATTTTAAAAACAAATAGCATGTCTGTCATTGACAACCAAATACCATGATTAGCTACTGAAAAAACACCAATCTCTTCATAAATTTCTTTAAAAACATAAAAGCAAATTGAACGAACATTCTGATATGGATATCATAGCGTTTTAGAATGAACACTCTTGTTTATGTTTTCCCCTCTGAGCTTCAGAGTAGATGAGGAGACGTAATGTTTTCTCTGTTGTGTTGAAAGTCAATCAAGCAGGAGAGACCAGCCTCCCCGGTACCCAGCTGTGTTGTCATGAAGAGTGACTGGTCTATGCTCATCCTATACAGTTTAGAGAGGGAGCCTTTTCTACTGAACAAAGGGTAAGAAGAACTCATGGGTCATGGTCAGTGGTTAAAACAACACTGTCTCTAGTCATTTCCCTCTCCCAGTTTTTCCCATTTATTTTTGTTGTTTTCATAATCCATAGCTAATACTTTTTTCCTTTCACAGTCCCTGTTTTTGTGTGTTTGTGTGTATGTGTTGTATGTGTGTGTGTGTGTGTGTGTTTGTGTATGTTGTTTGTGTATTGTGTGTGTGTGTGTGTGTGTTTGTGTGTGTGTGTGTGGGTGTTTGTGTGTGTGTGTGTGTGTGTGTGGGTGTGTGTGTGTGCACTCCCTGGATGAGAGATGTAATCGCATGTTTTGTCCCCCAGAAAACAACAGAGAGATCAGAAGTCCAGAGATTCTCAAGTGGTCAGTCTTCCCGCAGAGTCCATCAAAACAGACCTGACCTTCCAAATTCAGTTGTATGTGGTCCTGTTATGTACATTTGGTTTTTGTTTACCCCCTCAATTAAAGGTGATCTGTCATCATTCATTCATGTGTTAAATGAGAAAGCATTTATTCTCTTGCTTAGCTTATTTTACTTGATTTATTTCAGTTGCTTGAAGAGAATCGTATGACAGTTTGTGAAGACGAGCTGAAGATGTTCAAGAGGATTCTTAGTCCAGAACTCCCAGAAGGCCTTTGATAGTCAGAAGGCAGGATAAGGAGCAAATAAAGTGGTTGGAATGCTGAAGATGAGAAGCTAGGTAGAGCAGTGCCAGAGAGGGTTCTCTGAAGATTCACTCTGCACGTCCTGAGGAAAATGAACCAGAAGGAGCTTGCTGACTACACTGGAGAAAAGTAAGAAGTCTGTCTGCCCTCATTTTGAATTGCTGTTTTATAACGAAATTTGAAAAGCTGTAGCTAAAGTACAGCTAAAGTAGGCTGTGTAAAACTAAATGATATTGTAGCAGACCTTAAGACACAACCCTACTGACCTCATCAAGTAGCTAGCAGGATGTGTTTGTGTTGATTATTTGAGTAGAGAGAGAAGAGAGAGATGGGAGAGAGAGAGAGAGAGAGAGAGAGAGAGAGAGAAGAGAGAGAGAGTTTGTTGAGAGAGAGAGCGAGAGAGAGGAGAACATTAAATAATCCATCAATAAGAGAAGAGAGCGAGAATACCCATAATAATACAAATTTCAGTCCACAACCAGTGTGTAATGCATTATGAGAACATTTAACACATTTATACAGACAGTTAAGGTAGAATAAATTATTATATAATTTAAACTTTATAACACAGTTTTTACAAAACTGTAGGCATTAAATCCAGATTTAATATTAATATCCCTCTGTTTTTATTTCTTTATTCAATGAAAAAAAGCCCCCTTGCTGTGATTTTCCAACGTGAACTCAAATCTCATCTAAAGAAGAAGTTTTTCATGTTATTTGAGGGATCGCATAAAACAAGGAAACCCAACACTGCTCAATAAGATTCTACACAGAGCTCTACATCACAGAGGGTGGAACAGGAGAGGGTCAATACTAGAACTATGAGCTTGAGATCAGTATTGAGTACAACAACCAGGAAACAAGCAAGACCAGAGACTGCAGCAGTCAAATGTAACACATCATTCAAACCCTTTAACTGAAGAGCAAACTTCTCAGAACGGTGCTGACAAAGGGAGTCGCTGGCTTGGAAAAAACAGTCTCTGTGCAGAAGTTCATTCTGGACTGGGCTGAAAAGGAAAAGCAAATCATGGATGTCCACTTGTGTATTTTTCATTCCCTTTTTCGTGAGCTGAATTTGATGAAAAAGGAAAAACAGCCACTTTCATTGAACTTCTCAATCACTTCTCAATGGAAACCAAAGAATCCAGAATCTCCAACTACGACAAGTACAAAGTTTCTGTTCATCTTTGCTGGTCTGGATGATTGCCGGACTGCACCTATACTTTCCAGAAGAACAAGTGGATCTGTTGTGACGTCACAGAGTCAACCTCAGTGGATGTTTCTGCTGACAACTCTCATCAAGGGAAATCTGCTTCCCTCAAAAAAAAAAAAAAAAAATTGCAATCTCCTCTGGATAACTACCGACCTGCAGCAGCCATAAGCTCCCTTCAGTAGTGTGTGTTCCATTGAAACAGAGGTACGAGGGTTCAATGACGCCACAGAAGGAGGGTACTTCAGGAAGGAGAATTCAGTGGATGATGACCTGGCCAGCAGAAAATCATCTCACACATAAAAGAATCAAGGAGCCTTCACATCATGTGCCCATTTCCAGTCTTCTGTTGGATTTCTGTCGGCAACGTACCCCTTGAACACATGTTTGAGGTACAGACCAGAGAGAGAGAGATGCCCAAGACTCTGACTGAGATGTACGCACACCTTGTGGAGTTTCATACCAAACCGAAGAATGAAAAGTATCCTTGGAAAGAATAGACAGGTCCACACTGGCATAAAGAGAGCATTCTGGTCACTGGGAAACTGGCTTTTTCAATCAGCTTAATGAATGGCAGATCTGATTTTTGCTATGAAGAAGACCTGAAAGAGGCAGTCATTGATGCAATGACGCCTCAGTGTACTCAGGATTGTGCACACAAGCTCTTTACAGGAGGAATGTGTGCTGTAACCACCAGGACCAGTGTCTACTGCTTCGTGCATCTGAGCATGTCAGGAGTTTCTGGCTGCTCTATATGTGTTTTCTCTCATTCATGCATCAACAACAAAAAATCTATGGCGGAAACAGCAATCTACGTCCATGGCCCTTCTAATGGACAACCTGCAATCACGTCCATTAACTTTTCTGTGAGGAGCAGACACAAGCGTAAAGTTTAACCTTCTACAAGAGTGCTGTGGATAAAGCCTCACAAAGTGGAGGAACAGGAAACCTGGACCATGTTCCTCCGCTTCCCTTCGTGGGCCTCTCACTGGATTACCCAATCAGAAGCACTTACGAGGTCTACTGACAAAGACAAGAAGCATCTCACTAGATCCATGAAGAAACAGTCAAGAGTACATCAATGAGAAGATCAGGGAGAATCACTCTCCAGAGAGGTGGCATCAATCTGATTTCCACTGTCTGAATGAACGGAAGTGGCCATTCTTCTCTAGTGGAGGAGATCCAAAGCTACCTTAGCTCAGGAAGTCTCTCAGAATAAGAACTTTTACCTGCACAGTGGTCCAGCTCTGGTCCTTTGTGTTGCTGACTTCAGAAAGGATCTTGATGATGTTTTGACCTGAAGAAATACTCCAGATCAGAGGAAAAGGTCTTCTGAGGCTGCTGCCAGTGGTCACATTCTCCAGAGCTGCTCTTTGAGTACATACAATGACATTTAAGTACTAATCATCAGGGAAGAAATATTTCAGTTTATGAGAAAAATATATATTATATATGTACATATAATATATTTATATTATATTGAAAAAACTTACTGAATCAGTGCATTGGTGTTCATTCATTTGTATAACAATATGACCCCCTGCCAATTCTATGAGGACGGAAGATTAATCTATATGTTTGTTTTAGAGAAATGAGGGCAAATGCATGCCGCCATTGTCCTTCTACACTGGACTAGTGTGTTGTGAAATCATGATGATCTCTTGGCAGGCTGTCGAACATTGATCTGTGGAACTCACAGAGCAAGGCTGTGCTTCCTCTGGTCTCAGCTCGGAAGTCAAAACCCCTCACAATCCTGAGAGAGCTGCGATATGAGTAACAATGACCCTGAAGGATTCAGGAGTGAAGCTGAATCTTTATCTGCTGTCCTGGGTGGAATCCCCACTGTAAACTGGAGACTCTGATGTCTTCAGTATGTTCCTGTATCACTCAATGAACCCTTTGGCAGGCTGTCATTCTGCCACACACACACACTGGACACGGACACACACAAACACACCCACACACACACAACACCTGCGACAAACACACACAGGAACATGGAGCTGATTAATTAGTAGTGTTTAGAAACATGTTGTCTACTGTTTAATAATGATACATTAATGTCATGTATATACAGTACCAGTCAAAAGTTTGGACCACCACTGTTTCATTCAAGGATTCGTCGAACATATATTTGCACTGTCGATGCAGTAAAATATGTAACTAACTAAATATGTATAATATTAAAAATATGAAAAAACTTATTGAATCAGTGCATTGGTGTTCACATTAGTATAACAATATGACCATACCATTCTAGAGACGGAAGATGAATCTATATGTTGTTGAGAGAGATAAACTCAATGCATCTGCCATTGTCCTTGCTAACACTACTGGTGTTAAATTAACAGTTGTGTTTGTGAAATCCATGATGAATCTCTTTGCAGGCTGTCATTTCTGTGGACTCACAGAGAAAGGCTGTGCTTCTCTGGTCTCGCTCTGAGGTCAAACCCACCCCTCACACCTGAGCAGAGCTGGATCTGAATAACAATGTCCATGAAGGATTCAGGAGTGAAGCTGCTCTCTGCTGTCCTGGAGAATCCCACTGTAAACTGGAGACTCTGAGGTCCAGTATTCCTGTAGTTCGGTCAGCAAGTGATAACTGTTTCACCAGATCCACATGTGTTTACCCAGGCACACATAGGCCACACCATATGTGTTTGGACAGTGAAGCTTACAGTTTTTACATTTGGCGCTATGCTCCAGCATTTTGGATTTGAGATAGAATGTTTCATCTCAGCGCTAACAGTACAGATTGTCATACTTTTATTGTGAGGTAATGGTAGAGAGGGTTAGCATATTTTGTTGTAGCCTCTGTAACTTTGCCTCACTCATTATTATTCATGATTTCATTTGATGATCCTTTTCTCAATCATGGCATCAATCAGGATTACGTAGTTTAGTGTTTAGAATCATGTTATCTACTCACTTAGAAAAGAAATGACCCAACAACCAACGAATGAGCGTGTGGGTTTAATATGATTTTATACTCTTCCGTCAGCTGTCAGGCGTCTAGTCTTACAGAGGAAGCTGTGCTTATCTGGTCTCCAGCTCTGAAGTCAAATACCCTCACACCTGAAGAGCTGGATCTGAGTAAGCAATGACCTGAAGGATGGCAGGAGTGAGCTGCTCCTGCTGGACGGGGAAATCCCCACTGTACAACTGGAGGACTCTGAATATGGTCAGTATTCCTGGTATCACTCAATGAACCTGGACACACGACAGGATACATACACACACACACACACCACACAAGACGGACACACTACAACACGGCCTGGGGCACACACACAACACACACCTCTGGACAGACACTACACATTCTGAGAACACAACACAGCACTTGGATACACACACGACACACACCAATGATTAAGTTAGTAGTGTTTAGAACATGTTATCTATTTGTTAATAAATGATACATTAGGATTCATTTATAATATCCGTATCTGGCCCAAAGTTTGGACACATCGAATATCATTCCAGAGGTTTTGCTTTTATTTTTCACTTTTTGACATTGTAAAATAATAGTGAAGACATTAAAACTATGAAATAACACATATGAAATCATGTAGTACCAAAAAAGTGTTAAACAAATGAAAATATATTTGAAATTCTTCAAATAGCCCTGCCCTTTACCTTGATGAACACGCTTTGCACACTCGTGAATTCTATCAAACCAGCTTCACCTGGAATGCTTTTCTCCAACAGTCCTTGAAGGATTCCCTACATATGCTGCAAAGCACTTGTGGCTGCTTTTGTACTTACACTCTGCCGGTCCACCTCATCCCAAACCATCTCAATTGGGTTGAGAGTCGGGGTGATTATGGGGCCCAGGTCATCTGATGCAGATTCCAAACTCAACTCTCCTTCTTGCAAAAAAGTAAGCCCTTACACAGCCTGGAGGTGTAGTGGGTCATAGTCCCTGTTGAAAAAACAAAAATGTAGTCCCAACTAAGACCCAAACCAGATGGGACGACGTATCGCTGCAGAATGGCTGTGGTAGCCATGCAGGTTAAATTCTAAATAAATCACAAGACAGTGTCACCAGCAAAGCGGACCCCCACACCATACACCTCCTCCTCCGTGTTCTTTACCGGTGGCCAACTACACATGCGGAGATCATCGTTCACCCACACCGCGTTTTCCACAAAGACAGGCGTTTTGGAACCAACAATCTTTAATTTGGACTCCCAGGCCAAAGGACAAATGTCCACAGCGTTTTTAATGTCCGTTTGCTCATGTTTCTTGGCCCAAGCAGTTCTCTTCTTATTATTGGTGTCCTTTAAGTTTTAGTGGTTTCTTTGCCAGCAATTCGTACCAATCAGAAAGGCCTTATCCACATAGTCCCCTCTCTGAACAGTTGATGTTGAGATGGTGTCTGTTACTTGAACTCTTGTGAAGAATTTATTTGGGCTGCAATTTTCTGAGGCTGGTAACTCTGATGAATCTTATCCCTCTGCAGCAGAGGTAACTTTGGGTCTTCCATTCCTGTGGCGGTCCTCATGAGAGCCAGTTTCTATAATAGTGCTTGATATTTTTTGCGACTGCACTAATGAAGAAATGTCCTTGAAAATTATTGAAATGTTCCTTATTGGAATGACCATCATATGTCCTTAAAGTTCTACATTCCATGGACTGTAGTGAATTTCTTTGCTTATTTGAGCGGTTCTTGACATAATATGGACTTACAGGGCTTTTACCAAATAGGGCTATTGGTACTGGTGAGAGTTTACCCCCCCTACCGTTGTCACAACAGTAACTGATTGGCTCAAATGCATTAAGAAGCGAAAGAAATTCCATTTCATAATTAACTTTACAATCAGGCATCACTAGGATTAATTGAAATGCATTCACAGGTGACTACCTCATGAAGCTGGTTGAGAGAATGCAACGAGTGGTGTCAAAGCTGTTAAAAAAAAAAAAAAAAACAAAAAAAAAAAACAAGGCAAAGGGTGGCTATTTGAAGAATCACAATCTCAAATATATTTTGATTTGTTTTAACACTTTTTTGTTACTAAATGATTCCATATGTGTTTTATTTCATAGTTTTGATGTCCTTCACTGTTATTCTACAATGTAAAAAAAGTTTAGTAAACAACAAAACCAAACTTGAATGAGTAGGTGTGTTCAAACTTTTGACTGTACTTTATATTATATTATAAAGGTACCCAGTAAAAGTTTTGGAACACACCTACTCATTCAAGTTTTGTGTTTGTTTGTTTTAAAAACTATTTTTTACATTGTAGAATAACAGTGAAGACATCAAAACTAGAAATAACACATATGGAATCATGTAGTAACCAAAAAGTGTTAACAAATCAAAATATATTTGAGATTTGAGATTCTTCAAATAGCCACCCTTTGCCCTTGTTAACAGCGTGCACACTCTTGGCATTCTCTCAACCAGCTTCATAGGTAGGTCACCTGGAATCATTTCATTAACAGGTGTGCCTTCTTAAAAGTTAATTTGTGGAATTTCTTTCCTTCTTAATGCATTTGACCAATCAGTTATGTTGTGACAAGGTATGGGGGGTATACAGAAGATAGCCCTATTTGGTAAAAGACCAAGTCCCATATTATGTCAAGAACAGCTCAAATAAGCAAAGAGAAACGACAGTCCATCATTACCTTTAAGACATGATGGTCATTCAATAAGAACACATTTCAATAATTTTTCAAGTTTCTTCAAGTGCATCGCAAAAAAATATCAAGCACTATGATGAAACTGGCTCTCATGAGGACCGCCACAGGATGGAAGACCAAAGGTTACCTCTGCTGGCAGAGGATAAGTTCATCAGAGTTTACCAGCCTCAGAAATTGCAGCCCAAATAAATTCTTCACAGAGTTCAAGTAACAGACACATCTCACATCAACTGTTCAGAGGGGACTATGTGAATCATGCCTTCATGGTCGAATTGCTTGCAAATGAACCACTACTAAAGGACACCAATAATAAGAAGAGACGTGCTTGGGGCAAGAAACATGAGCAATGGACATTAGACTGTGTGACATTTGTCCTTTGGCCTGGAGTCCAAATTTGAGATTGTTGGTTTCCAACCGCCGTGTCTTTGTGAGACGCGGTGTGGGTGAACGGATGATCTCCGCATGTGTATTTCCCACCGTAAAGCACGGAGGAGAGGTGTTATGGTGTGGGGAGGTGCTTTGCTGTGACACACTGTCTGTGATTTATTTAGAATTTAACCAGCATGGCTACCACAGCATTCTGCAGCGATACGTCATCCACATCTGGTTTGGGCTTTAGTGGGACTAACCATTTGTTTTTCAACAGGACAATGACCCCAATACACCTCCAGGCTGTGTAAGGGCTATTTTACCAAGAAGGAGAGTGGATGGAATGCTGCATCAGATGACCTGGCCTCCATAATCACCCGACCTCAACCCAATTGAGATGGTTTGGGATGAGTTGGACCGCAGAGTGAAGGAAAAGCAGCCAACAAGTGCTCAGCATATGTGGGAACTCCTTCAAGACTGTTGGAAAAGCATCCAGGTCCAGGTGAAGCTGAGTGAGAGAATATCAAGAGTGTGCAAAGCTGTCATCAAGGTTAAAGGGTGGCTATTTGAAGAATTTCAAATATATTTCATTTTTAAATTTAACACTTTTTTGGTTACTACATGATTTCATATGTGTTATTTCATAGTTTTAATGTCTTCACTATTATTTTACAATGTAAAAATTGTAAAAATAAAGAAAAACCCTTGAATGAGTAGATGTGTCCAAACTTTTGACAGATACTGTATATATAAATGAATTAATGTATCATTATTAACAGTAGATAACATGTTTCTAAACACTACTAAATTAATCCTTGTGTGTGTGTGTGTCTCCAGTGTGTGTGTGTCTGTCCAGAATGTGTGTGTGTGTCCAGTGTGTGTGTGTGTGTGTCCAGTGTGTGTGTGTGTCCAGTGTGTGTGTGTGTGTGTGTGTGTATGTATCCTGTGTGTGTGTGTTCATTGAGTGATACAGGAATACTGACCTCAGAGTCTCCAGTTTACAGTGGGGATTTCCAGTCCAGCAGAGAGCAGCTCCACTCCTGAATCCTTCAGGTCATTGTTAACTCAGATCCAGCTCTCTCAGGTGTGAGGGGTTTGACTTCAGAGCTGAGACCAGAGAAGCACAGCCTTCCTCTGTGACTAGACAGCCTGACAGCCTGACAAAGAGTCAAATCATATTAAACCACACTGCTATTCGTTGGTGTTGAGTCATTTTCTTTCTAAGTGAGTAGATAACATGATTCTAAACACTACTAAAGTAATCCTGATGATGCCATGATTGAGAAGGATCATGAATGAATCATGAATAATAATGAGTGAGAAAGTTACAGAGGCTACAACAAAATATGCTAACCTCTCACCATTACCTTCAAATAAAAGGTGACATTCTGTACTGTTGCCTGATATGAAACATTCTATCTCAAATCCAAAATGCTGGAGCATAGCGCCAAATGTAAAACTGTAAGCTTCACTGTCCAACACATATGGTGTGGCCTATGTGTGCCTGGTAAACACATGTGGATCTGGTGAACAGTTATCACTTGCTGACCAAACTACAGGAATACTGACCTCAGAGTCTCCAGTTTACAGTGGGGATTCTCCAGGACAGCAGAGAGCAGCTTCAATCCTGAATCCTTCATGACATTGTTATTCAGATCCAGCTCTCTCAGGTGTGAGGGGTTTGACCTCAGAGCTGAGACCAGAGAAGCACAGCCTTTCTCTGTGAGTCCACAGAATGACAGCCTGCAAAGACATCATCATGATTTCACAAACACACTGTTAATTTAACACCAGTAGTGTAGAAGGACAATGGCAGATGCATTTGGTTTTATTCTCTCAAACAACATATAGATTCATCTTCCGTCTCCTAGAATGGTATGGTCATATTGTTATACTAATGTGAACACCATGCACTGATTCAGTAAGTTTTTCAATTAAATATTATACATTATATACATATTATAATACATATATTTCGACGAATCCTTGAATGAGTAGGTTGGTCCAAACTTTTGACTGGTACGTATATACATGAATTAATGTATCATTATTAACAGTAGACAACATGTTTCTAAACACTACTAAATTAATCAGTGTGTGTGTGTGTGTCCCCAGTGTGTGTGTGTGTGTGTGTGTTTGTGTGTGTCCGTGTCCAGTGTGTGTGTGTGTCCAATGAGTGTGTGTTCATTGAGTGATACAGGAATACTGACCTCAGAGTCTCCAGTTTACAGTGGGGATCCCCCAGGACAGCAGAGAGCAGCTTCACTCCTGAATCCTTCAGGTCATTGTTACTCAGATCCAGCTCTCTCAGGTGTGAGGGGTTTGACTTCAGAGCTGAGACCAGAGAAGCACAGCCTTTCTCTGTGAGTCCACAGAAATGACAGCCTGCAACAGAGATCATCATGATTTCACAAACACACTAGTAGTGTAGAAGGACAATGGCAGATGCATTTGGTTTATTCTCTTAAACAACATATAGATTCATCTTCCGTCTCCTAGAATTGCATGGTCATATTGTTATACAAATGTGAACACCAATGCACTGATTCAGTAAGTTTTTCAATATAATATAATATATTATATACATATTATAATATATATTTTTCTCTAAACTGAATATTTCTTCCTGATGATTAGTACTTAATGTCATTTATGTACTCACAGAGCAGCTCTGGAGGCTTTGACCACTGGCAGCAGCCTCAGAAGACCTTCCTCTGATCTGGAGTATTTCTTCGGGTCAAACACATCCAGCTCCTTTTCTGAAGTCAGCAACACAAAGACCAGAGCTGACCACTGTGCAGGTGACAGTTCTTCTTCTGAGAGACTTCCTGATCTCAGGTAGCTTTGGATCTCCTCCACTAGAGAATGGTCATTCAGTTCATTCAGACAGTGGAACAGATTGATGCACCTCTCTGGAGAGGGATTCTCCCTGATCTTCTCCTTGATGTACTTGACTGTTTCTTCATGGCTCTGTGAGCTGCTTCTTGTCTTTGTCAGTAGACCTCGTAAGTGCTTCTGATTGGACTCCAGTGAGAGGCCCAGAAGGAAGCGGAGGAACAGGTCCAGGTTTCCCGTCTCACTTTGTAAGGCTTCATCCACAGCACTTTGTAGACAGTAACTTCAGGCTTGTAGAACAGCGAAGAAAAGTTACTGGACGTTGATTGCAGGTTGTCCATTAGAAAGTTTATGGACGTTGATTGCTGTTCGGCCATTAGATTTTCATTGTTGTTGATGAATGAGAGGAACACATATACAGCAGCCAGAAACTCCTGAATGCTCAGATGCACGAAGCAGTACACCTTGTCCTGGTACAGCCCACATTCCTCTTTAAAGAGCTGTGTGCACAATCCTGAGTACACTGAGGCTTCATTGACATCAATGCCAGCCTCTTTCAGGTCTTCTTCATAGAAAATCAGATTGCCATTCACAAGCTGTTGAAAAGCCAGTTTTCCCAGTGACAGAATGCTCTCTTCATTCCAGTGTGGACCTGTCTCTTCTTTCCCAAGATACTTTTCATTCTTCTGTTTGGTATGAAACTCCACAAGGTGTGAGTACATCTCAGTCAGAGTCTTGGGCATCTCTTCTCTCTGGTCTGTACTCAACATGTGTTCAAGGACTGTTGCAGAAATCCAACAGAAGACTGGAATGTGGCACATGATGTGGAGGCTCCTTGATGTCTTTATGTGTGAGATGATTCTGCTGGCCAGGTCCTCATCACTGAATCTCTTCCTGAAGTACTCCTCCTTCTGTGGGTCATTGAACCCCTCGTACCTCTGTCACCTGGTCAACACTCACTGAAATGATCTTATTGGCTGCTGCAGGTCGGGTAGTTATCCAGAGGAGAGCAGAGGGAAGCAGATTTCCCTTGATGAGATTTGTCAGCAGAACATCCACTGAGGTTGACTCTGTGACGTCACAACAGATCTTGTTCTTCTGGAAGTCTAGGGGCAGTCGGCACTCATCCAGACCATCAAAGATGAACAGAACTTTTGAACTTGTCGTAGTTGGAGATTCTTGATTCTTTGGTTTCCATTGAGAAGTGATTGAGAAGTTCATGAAAGTGTGTTTTTTTCCTTTTTCATCAAATTCAGCTCCCGAAAAGGGAATGAAATACAAATTGGACATCCTGATTTGCTTTTCCTTCAGCCCAGTCCAGAATGAACTTCTGCACAGAGACTGTTTTTTCCAATGCCAGCGACTCCCTTTGTCAGCACAGTTCTGATAAGTTTGTCTTGTCCAGTTAAGGGTTTGAAGATGTCGTTACATTTGACTGCAGTCTCTGGTCTTGCTTGTTTCCTGGTTGTTGTCTCAATCTGTCTCAGCTCATGTTCATTATTGACCTCTCCTGTTCCACCCTCTGTGATGTAGAGCTCTGTGTAGATCTTATTGAGAAGTGTTGGTTTTCCTTGTTTAGCGATCCCCTCAAATACACATTGAAACTTCTTCTTTAGATTAGATTTGAGTTCACGTTGAAGAATCACAGCACGCTCATCTGAATCTAGAAATAAACACAGAGGATATTAATATTACATCTGTTTAAATGCCTACAGTATTGTAAGACTGTCTTATAAAGTTTAAATTTATAATCATTTATTCTCTCTTGTCTGTATAAATATGTAAATGTTTTTCATAATGCATTACACACTGGTGTGACTGATTTATATCATTATTGGTATTATTGATGGCATTATAATGTTCTCTCTCTCTCTCTCTCTCTCTCTCTCTCTCTCTCTCTCTCTCTCTCTCTAAATCACCAACAACACATCTGAATGTTTTTACTTGATGAGGTCAGTAGGTGTTGTGTTAAGGCTGCTACAATATCTGAGTTACACAGCTACTTTAGCTGTACTTTAGCTACAGCTTTTAAAATGTTCGTTATAAACAGCATTCAACATGAGGCAGACAGCTCTTACTTTTCTCCAGTGTGTCAGCAAGCTCCTTCTGGTTCATTTTCCTCAGGACGTGCAGTGTGATCTTCAGAGCCCCCTCTCTGGCACTGCTCTCCTGCTTCTCATCTTCAGCATCCACAACTTCCTTATCCTGTTTCTGACTCTCAAAGCCTTCTGGGAGTTCTGGACTAAGAATCCTCTTGAACCTCTTCAGCTCGTTCTTCACAAATGTCATAATATTCTCTTCAAGCAACTGAAATAAATCAAGTAAATAAGTTAAGCAAGAGAAGAAATGCTTTCTCATTATCACATGAATGAATGATTGACAGATCAACTTTACTTGAGGTAAACAAAAACAAATGTACATAACAGGACCACATACACTGAATATGGAGGCCAGGTCTGTTTGATGACTCTGGGAAGACTGACCACTGAGAATCTCTGACTCTGATCTCTCCTGTTGGTTTCTGTGGACAAAACATGAGATTACATCTCCTCATCCAGGGAGTGCACACACACACACACACACACACACACACACACACACAAACACACACACACACACACACACACAACACACACACACACATACACAAACACATACACAAACACACACACACACACACACATACACAATACATACACACAAACACACAAACAGGACTGTGAAAATGAAACAAAAAGTATTAGCCTATGGATTATGAAAACAACAAAAATAAATGGGAAAATGGGAGAGGAGAAATGACTAGAGACAGTGTTGTTTAACTCACTGACCATGACCCATGAGTTCTTCTTACCTTTGTTCAGTAGAAAAGGCTCCCTCTCTAAACTGTATAGGATGACGCATAGACCAGTCACTCTTCATGGACACACAGCTGGGTACAGGGGAGGCTGGTCTCTCCTGCTTGATTGGACTTCAACACAACAGAGACAAACATTACGTCTCTCATCTACTCTGAGCTCAGATGGGGAAACATAACAAGAGTTTCATTCTAAAACGCTATATATCCATATTCAGAAATGTTCGTCAATTAGCTTTTATTGTTTAAAGAAATTATGAAAGAGATTGGTGTTTTTTCAGTAGCTAATCATGGTATTTGGTTGTTCAATGACAGACATGTATTTGTTTAAAATCTATAATTTGATGCTTTCATTTCAAATAGACAAATAATCATGTTTTTTTGCAAAATGCTACATATCTGCCTCACTCTCAGAGAAATAAGTAGTACTACTAGGTTTTACACAATAATAATATATATTTACCCAGGGTTCAACACCTGCTATAGTCACTATTTAATTGCTCTTCCAAAAGCATCACAGGCCTAATACGAGATATATAGCTAACTAAAGTAATGAGTGACCATTTTAGAAAATCATGGGACATATAGTATTTGGTTGCATGCTATTTTATGTCAATCATATTGCTGCTTGTAGCCTATAACTGATGCTTCGTGGTCTTATGCTGCCATCTATTGGAAATATATTTAGCAATTAAGCAAATAAGTCACGTACAGACGTTGGTGAGGCAGCTGAGAAATAAAGTGTATTAGATCAGTCTCAATCCTGCCCCACGCCAATTGCTGGACTTTCACACAGAGGTTACTAGGTCACCCAATTCAAACCACATTTGAAAAATAAAACAAATGTGTCTTATTTATCAAGTGTTCTGTCTTGCAATTATACATATAATAAAATAACAACAAAATAATCAAAACGCTATTTAATACTATAATTGTATTTACTAAGATAATATTATTACTAAAATAGTTTCTAAAAGTGTTCTAGGCTACCCTACCCTAGAATTAGGGGTTAGGGTTACGGCTAAAATAGGTTATAAGTAGGGTAAGAGTTTCTGTATAGCACTTTGTGACATCTGCTGGTGTAAAAAGGGCTTTATAAATACATTTGATTGATTGTTAGGTTTAGGGTTTTTATGGCAAAAAACTGTATGGGTTTATAGCACTCTTGCGCCTCCCTTTGGCCATCTGTGGGTACTACATAACTCATTCATGACATTTTTTACATTTACATTTTACATATTTAGCAGACGCTCTTATCCAGAGCGACTTACAGTTAGTGAGTGCATACATTTTCATACTGGCCCCCCGTGGGAAACGAACCCACAACCCTGGCGTTGCAAGCGCCATGCTGTACCAACTGAGCTATATGACACTTGCTAGGCTCATAATCTGAGGTAGCAACTGCGTCAGATCTACAAATCCATTAGCTAGACCACCCGATTAGACAACAATCACCCCATTATACCCATTTGGTTTGCAACTCAGTGAACCTGCGCAGCATTCGCTCAATTTGATGCCTACGAACGAAGATTTCGATGCATATCAAATTACCCAGCAGCCATTTAGAAACAACAAGTCATCAGAAAAATTGTTATTTCTTAATAAAAAAATGTATTCTGGCTGTTTAAATCTGCCACATCTTGAAAAAGAGGACAGGGACATGCGTTTTGTTTAGATTGTACACTTTTTTCTTAAAACAAATATGTTTAACCATGACCAGAAAATGTTTAACGTTTGATGGCTTTGCGCCAGACAACACCTCTTAGACTGTGGCTCACCACAACATGTACTCAGGTTAACATTGAGTGCGCTCGCCAAGTAACCGTAACCTTGTTAATAATAAGTTACCTGAGGTAAACCTACAGTAGAACTAATAGGAGCTGGCAGGGTGAAAAATGCCCAAACATAAGGCCTGTTTTTTCGCGATTACTTCATAACCAGGGACAGAAGGTAATATTATGAAACTGGGCTCCATGGCGGATGCAATGAACTAATTTTATCAGAAATAAACTTTGTAAAAAATGTAACTTGAGGCGCCCCGAAAATAATATTCAAAAAGTTCAGTCCTTGGACACAGAGGGGTTAAACACTAAAGTTACCGTCCATCTAGTGAAGAGAGGAGAACCGGACAGAGGGATGGTAGGTAGCCAGCATCCGTCAACGAGAGAGGGAGAAGCCCTCCACGGTATTTAACAGGTGGAAGAAACAACCAGGGAGCTCCATCGGTCCACAAGAAATGCAGGCAGCCGGTGATGATGTAGTGGTAGCTAGCTTAGCTAGCTGTACCGACTAGCTTGGCTAGCTAGCAGGTCGTTCGTCTGTCCCTCGAGGATGATGACGAATCCGGTGAACCACAAGATGAAACAAGGATAGCGAGTGAAAAGGATCTGGCTACGAGTGAAAAGGATCTGGCTACACTCATACTGTCACTGACCATTACGCAAAAAAGCAAATTGAACAATAAACTTCGGCGTCTCAACACTGTAACGAACTCCGTCGTTGTTCCCCAACATCACCTCAGACCACTCTGCGCGTAACTGGACAATATGCTTGGCGCCAAACCGTACGTGGACGCGGACAGTTCTGGGCGTGGACGCGGACAGTTCCAGAACGCGGACATGAGCAGAGCAACACAATACATTTACATTTACATTTTAATCACTTAGCAGACGCTCTTATCCAGAGCGACTTACAGTTAGTGAGTGCATACATAACCCAGTCTTTATACTGGCTTACATTAGTAATATTCATTTATTTATTTTTATATGTAAAACAAACATTCAAAGTTTTTTAATAACAAAGTGTCTCAGAGTAGAACATTGGTCGTATAAGTGCTGAGAAGAAAGACATTTTACACTTATGGGTATAAATTAAAGCTATGCATGAAGCCTCTAGTCCCACCTAGTCGGTAGATATTTAGGACACCTCATGAGCTGTCCTAACCAGTTAAGAGTTAACAGCAGGTGTCTTGATAATACTATAGAATAATGCAGTGAGTCAGTGGTTCCTGCGCCACATGTAATTGCTTTGGAGTAGTTAAAATAATGTTTCTATATTTCTATATGATCAATCCATAAATAATATAGACCTACATGCAACAGTTTCTCTTCAGCTTTTGACAATGATTTCTGTATAATAATTATGTATAATAAATGTTGGTGATTCAATAGCCTAGTTAATCATTACATGTCTTTTAACACACTATCTATGTTTGGCTCAGTCTGGCAGTTACCCAGAACTATCAGAGGCTCTCTCTCTTGTGGCTGCTGCTGATGACAACTGCATGTATGTTTATCATAATAATGATGTCTGCATAACATTTTGTCTTCATTTTGGCAGATTAACTCATGCTTATTTCTGAATATTAACTCAGGTTTTCGCCCAGCGGCAAATGAGTTGGAGCTGTGGCAGGCGTTGGACCTGTGGCCGAAAAGTGTCCAGTTTGAATCCCAGGCCAGGCGCTGGAAAAAATGGGCGGAATTGATCTGACCCCTGGAGGGCTGCTGGGTTCACATACTCAAAACATTCACCTTTCGTTGGGCCCTTGAGCAAGGCCCTTAACCCCACAACATGCTCTCCATCCAGGGGAACTGCACTGCAGCTTGAACCTGTGCTGGTCTCAACTGTATGTGTGAGGTCTGCTGTTTGGGGGGTTAAGAACGGAGCAGACGACACATTTTTGTTGTTTGCTGTAACTAATTGGTAACTAAGTTGTATTGTATTGTAATGTATTGTATTGTAAAGAAGTCAGCCGGAGTTGACGTGTGTGTTCAAACAAAGAAGATGCCTCCCTGGCCACCAGTGTGTTTACATATAACCAAGATTTTTTCTACCCCCCATACAATACTTTTCATACAATAGTAATTACTAATAATAATAATAATAATAATAATAATAATAATAATAATAATTTCTTATACACATTACATTTTGGATAGATAATACTCAGACATCTATAGTGTTTACAGTAATGACTATTACCGATCAT
This sequence comes from Coregonus suidteri, assembly GCA_036851935.1. Taxonomy (NCBI): domain Eukaryota; kingdom Metazoa; phylum Chordata; class Actinopteri; order Salmoniformes; family Salmonidae; genus Coregonus; species Coregonus suidteri. The sequence continues at coordinate 5,051,781 of CM072257.1, read as the reverse complement.
GATCTTTTTTAATCCCACCCCTCTGCTACTCTCAGCCCCCCCCCACCTATCTCCTTAGAACATCCTCTTTTGATTTCCACCTGCCATATTTTTTCAGCTGCTGTGCTGTGATGTCATACATGCATTTTTAACCTTTTCTAGTCGCATAGTATCCACAGACTGTAAGTTAAAGGTCAATATTTTTCATAAGAGTATTATTTTATTGTTGATTGACTGACTATGGCTTTCCAAATCTCCAGCACTGCTATTTCTAAGGATAATTTTTTATGAATATTGGGATTTTTAAACCATTCCTATTGTCCTATATTGTCCTATATATTCTTAGCTAAAAATATTCCTATTTAATAGTAGTAGCCATAATTCATAAATGACACCATGCAGGGTTCTATATGGAACCATTTTGGTTCAGGGAAGAAGAACCTCTAGAGTTCTGATCAAAGAACCCTATAAAAGGGACTCTATATAGAACTTTTAGTGGTTCCATATATTAAGCAAGCGATAGAACCCTTTTTTGTTTAAAACAGGAGTGAAGAGTGTGTTGATTTGACGGTAGTATTGTCAAAATTCCGCTTGTAACAACGATCAGAATTAGTAAAAACAATAAGGTTCTGCATGACATCATATTAGACAATAACTAAGAGTAGGATAAATGATTGTGTCATGCAAAACTTCTATAGATGTGTGTGTGTATGCTGGTAAAGTGTGTCTGTGTGTGTGTGTGTGTGTGTGTGTGTGTGTGTGTGTGTGTGTGTGTGTGTGTGTGCTGGTGAGACATCCACATATCACAGTCAAATATACAGGATACAAACATTTCATTCCAGCTATATAGCGTTTTGCTTAACAAAAATTAATACGCAAAAATCTATTAATTAAAATCTTAGAACAACAATATTTTACACGCACATGAAGGTACCCATAAGCAATCATTTCTGATGTAAAATAACAAACGTGAAAAAAATTGTGGATATAACGTTTTAGAAATAAACTCCTTATAAATTCTTAAACACATTGTCATCTCACCTCTTAGCTTTGGTGTCATGTCCCCCAGAGAGACTTGTTTTAGAGGCAGGGACCCCCTCCTCTCTCTCCCCAGAGAGACTCATTTTAGAGGCAGGGCCCCCCTCCTCTCTCTCCCCAGAGAGACTCATTTTAGAGGCAGAGCCCCCCTCCTCTCTCTCCCCAGAGAGACTCATTTTAGAGCACTGACCCCTAAACAGAGATCCAACAGTTTGGTTGTGGTTAACACAGTGACAACTAATTATTGAAGGTCAATTGTTCTATTTTATTCATTATCTCTTAGAAATAAAACATTTACTAACAGACACGTCCAAACAGTCAGGTGATTTAATGCAATCACATCAACACATAGTTTAGTGAGCAGGTGGCTTAGTGGGTAAGAGCATTGCCAGTAACCGAAAGGTCGCTGGTTCTAATCCCCGAGCCGACTAGGTGAAAAATCGGTCGATGTGCCCTTAAGCAAGGCACTTAACCCTAATTGCTCATGTAAGTCGCTCTGGATAAGAGCGTCTGCTAAATGACTAAAATGTAAATGTCATGACTGATATTGTTAACCTTTTCTCCATGTAGTGGAACTAATAATAATAATAATAATAATAATGGGGGATTGATGGAAGTTACAATCTATCTGAAATATTAAAGCTGATCTAAAACTAAAATAAAATAAAATAAAAATGATAATAATGTCTCACTTTCTCTTGTAATAATTCCACTCATTCTAGTGTGTTGCTTTGTTCAACAGGTCTGCTATAATTATGATATTATTTAATTTAATTCATAATATCAATGTTAAGAAAGTACGTTCAGGTTTCACCAAAATTACACAGGAAGCAGGAGCTCATTGTAATTTAGAAAACAACAAATGTTCTGATATTCTGAAAGATGATTTAGAACTATGATACATTAAAATTTTTACAAATTGTAAAATAACCACGATATACGAATCCTATAATACGAGATATGAACAACAATATGTTTTTGAATCTGACTTGCCTACGCCCAGTTAGCACCATTTTGTATGATTGAACTGACACGTACCTGTCCCAGGTGTAATGGACTGTTAGATCTGAGTGTTTTACTGTCATTCTCTATACTATAATAACACCATATATTTAATTTCCCTACACACTTTACAATAATCCCTTGGAAGATTCTTACCTTGTAGCCTGTATTCACAACCAGAACATGTCAAGTCATTGAGATATTTTCCGTTGTGCTGAGAGAGCACCTTCCTGATGACAAGTCGCTCTGTATCTATGTTCTAGGTACAGTTGATCTTTGGATGCAATAATATCTGGTCAAAGTCTAGTGGCACAACACCATAGTATAGCATTAAATATAACAGTAGTTTAACCTTTGGCCAGTAATGGTCATGGCATACTATAAAATGTAGAATCATTATGATGGATCCAGTTTCAACATATCTCTAACTTTGAACCATAAAATGGGGTCCCAAATTATTGACTCCCTTGATAAAGATGAGTAAAAATGACTGTATAAAATAAATAATTCAATACTGAGCTATATTGGATGCTCAAAACAATGGGAACATAAATGATTTTATACTAATATGTTTGCTCAGAGAAAGAGATTTTGTTTAACAAGTAATACTTTTTTTCTCAAAAAGGTAGGGGTCAAAATTGACACTCCCTTTCAATACCTCCCTTGCGAGGATAACGGCACTGAGCCTTTTTCTAAAATGTTTTCTGAGTTGGAGTGATATTAGAACATTCCTCCCATACAGAATCCTTCCAAATGACCAACTACAGGAAGGTAAAGGTACAACTAAACACACAATAAAAAGAACAAAATCTCCCTCCCTAATTGACAGGAGGCTTCACTCTTACTACTATCCCAAATTATACATTCTACCAACATCATACATAAATAATCCCTGGTAGGATCCTTACTACTAACTATCCCAATATATACATTCTACCAACATCATACATAAATAATCCCTGGTAGGATCCTTACTACTATCCCAATGTATACATTCTACCAACATCATACATAAATAATCCCTGGTAGGATCCTTACTACTAACCCAATGTATACATTCTACCAACATCATACATAAATAATCCCTGGTAGGATCCTTCTCCACCCCCCTAACCCAACTCATCCCTATGTATAACATTCTATCCCTAACCCTGACCCAACTCAATCCCTAATCCCCAACTCAAGCCCTAACCCTAACCCAATATCCCTAACCCTCCATAACCCAACTCTATAATCCCTAACCCCTTGCTAATGAATAAAACCAACCCTATCCTACATTGTCCTAACCCAACTCTATCCCTAACCCAACCCTAGCTCCAAGCAGCAGCACTGTGGCAAGGACTGGATGTTGTTTGGATGAATAGTGATCTGTATGATTTTTAACAAGCAACTCCACTTGACTACAAAGTTCATATTCAATGTGATAAAAAACAACTTGTTCCTTACTTTTTATTGTTAGAAACCATTTTTCAGACCTTGTTTTTCCATCACCACATTTAAATGTACCCCTTGATTTCTGTTGAAATATTTAGTGTTTGTGTGTGTATCTTGTTGCCAACTTTCCAGCAGAAGGGATGCAGGTGGGTATCTGAAGTTCAAAGATGATCCCATTGTTTACAGGTTTGATGCCAGGAACAACTAGTGAAGATATCGACAAACACAAGTGACTTTCATTGGTTCTATGGTTGGTTCAACTAGATATGTATTCTGTACCTCATTATAGATCCATCTGTGGTTGGTTTGCAGCTATATATGTATTTCTGTACCTCATTATAGATCCATCTGTGGTTGGTTCAACTAGATATGTATGCTGTACCTCATTATAGATCCATCTGTGGTTGGTTCAGCTAGATATGTATTCTGTCCCTCATTATAGATCCATCTGTGGTTGGTTCAACTAGATATGTATGCTGTACCTCATTTATAGATCCATCTGTGGTTCCTCTCAGCTAGATATGTATTATGTACCTCATTATAGATCCATCTGTGGTTGGTTCAGCTAGATATGTATTCTGTACCTCATTATAGATCCATCTGTGGTTGGTTCAGCAAGATATGTATTCTGTACCTCATTATAGATCCATCTGTGGTTGGTTCAGCTAGATTATGTATTCTGTACCTCATTATAGATCCATCTGTGGTTGGTTCAGCTAGATATGTATTATGTACCTCATTATAGATCCATCTGGCAGGTTCAATAGACAACTAGATATGTATTATGTACCTCATTATAGATCCATCTGTGGTTGGTTCAACTAGATATGTTTCTGTACCTCATTATAGATCCATCTGTGGTTGGTTCAGCTAGATATGTATTCCCTGTACCTTCATTATAGATCCATCTGTGGTTGGTTCAGCTAGATATGTATTCTATACCTCATTATAGATCCATCTGTGGTTGGTTCAACTAGATATGTATGCTGTACCTCATTATAGATCCATCTGTGTTGGTTCAACTAGATAAGTATTCTGTACCTCATTATAGATCCATCTGTGGTTGGTTCAGCTAGATATGTATTCTGTACCTCATTATAGATCCATATGTTCCTGAACACCAAACTTGATATGCATTATGTACCTCATTATAGATCCATCTGTGGTTGGTTCAACTAGATATGTATGCTGTACCTCATTATATATCCTATCTGTGGTTGGTTTCAGCTAGATATGTATTCTGTACCTCATTATAGATCCATCTGTGGTTGGTTCAGCTAGATATGTATTCTCTACCTCATTATAGATCCATCTGTGGTTGGTTCAGCAAATATATAAATAAATAAAAATAAAAAATTGGTCCCCTTAGCAGACGCTCTTATCCAGAGCGACTTACAGGAGCAATTAGGGTTAAGTGCCTTGCTCAAGGGCACTTCGACTCTTTTTCTACCTAGTCGGCTCTCGGGATTAGAACCAGCAACCTTTCAGTACTGGCACAACGCTCTTAACCACTAAGCTATCTGCTCTCGCCCCACTAAGCTACCTGTATTCTGTACCTCATTATAGATCCATCTGGGGTTGGTTCAGCTAGATATGTATGCTGTAACCTCATTATAGATCCATCTGTGGTTGGTTCAGCTAGATATGTATTATGTACCTCATTATAGATCCATCTGTGGTTGGTTCAACTAGATATGTATTCTGTACCTCATTATAGATCCATCTGTGGTTGGTTCAGCTAGATATGTATTCTGTACCTCATTATAGATCCATCTGTGGTTGGTTCAGCTAGATATGTATTCTGTACCTCATTATAGATCCATCTGTGGTTGGTTCAGCAAGATATGTATTCTGTACCTCATTATAGATCCATCTGTGGTTGGTTCAACTAGATATGTATTCTGTACCTCATTATAGATCCATCTGTGTTTGGTTCAACTAGATAAGTATTCTGTACCTCATTATAGATCCATCTGTGGTTGGTTCAGCTAGATATGTATTCTGTACCTCATTATAGATCCATCTGTTGTTGGTTCAACTTGATATGCATTATGTACCTCATTATAGATCCATCTGTGGTTGGTTCAACTAGATATATATTCTGTACTCATCATTATAGATCCATCTGTGGTCAGTTCAACTAGATATGTATTCTGTACCTCATTATAGATCCATCTGTGGTTGGTTCAACTAGATATGTATTCTGTACCTCATTATAGATCCATCTGTGGTTTGGTTCAACTAGATATGTATTCTGTACCTCATTATAGATCCATCTGTGGTTGGTTCAGCTAGATATGTATTCTGTACCTCATTATAGATCCATCTGTTGTTGGTTCAACTTGATATGTATTCTGTACCTCATTATAGATCCATCTGTGGTTGGTTCAACTAGATATGTATTATGTACCTCATTATAGATCCATCTGTGGTTGGTTCACTAGATATGTATTCTGTACCTCATTATAGATCCATCTGTGGTTGGTTCAACTAGATATGTATTCTGTACCTCATTATAGATCCATCTGTGGTTGGTTCAGCTAGATATATATTCTGTACCTCATTATAGATCCATCTGTGGTTGGTTCAGCTAGATATGTATTCTGTACCTCATTATAGATCCATCTGTTGTTGGTTCAACTAGATATGTATTCTGTACCTCATTATAGATCCATCTGTGGTTGGTTCAACTAGATATGTATTATGTACCTCATTATAGATCCATCTGTGGTTGGTTCAACTAGATATGTATTCTGTACCTCATTATAGATCCATCTGTGGTTGGTTCAACTAGATATATATATCTGTACCTCATTATCGATCCATCTGTGGTTGGTTCAGCTAGATATGTATTCTGTACCTCATTATAGATCCATCTGTGGTTGGTTCAGCTAGATATGTATTCTGTACCTCATTATAGATCCATCTGTCAGCATCGTAAACAATGTCACGTCTAGAGTGTAACACACACACACACACAAATCTGTAGGAATGTCACACACACACACTATATTGGAAACCACGACTGTCTCACAAAAGTTCCTCTGCATTACAGCCCCATTGTGGTCAGGATCAGTACTGCATATGTGTCATTCAGGCCAGTTTTGGAGTGAACAAGTGATTTACTATAAAAAAAAATAAAAAAATTATGCCATTTAGCAGCACGCTTTTATGTACAAAGCGCACACGTACAGTCATGCGTGCATAAAGTTTTTGTGTATGGGTGGTCCCGGGGATCGAACCTACTACCTTGGCGTTACAAGCGCCGTGCTCTACCAGCTGAGCTACAGCGGACCACATTTTAAGGGTTTTTATTTATCTAAACATTATTTTTTTTTTTTTTTTGCCGCAAAATTGTCTTTGTGCAGAAAAGGCACACGTACAAGACCCACGTAACTAGTATTGTTAAAATCATTTAATAACACAACACTAACAACCAGGCTATACAGTAGAAGAACAGCAGAGACAAAACACCATTTTCATTTCAGAATCCTAGTAGACAATACAGTAGTTGTATTTGGCGTATCACAAAGATTTAAAACAGTAATGCTCATTCGTTCATTAACACAATTATAATTAGTTGGATCCTAAACATATCCCCATTTTCCTTCATCAAGAAAACTGTTGTTGTTTATGAATGAACTTTGTCTGAAGTAGATGACTAGCCTGTTGGCCAGTCTGTTCTTGCTTTCTTGCCAACTCTTTATGGAATTGTCATGTTTGACTTGACAATGACAAGCTAGGAGTTGACACTACACTATAATAAAACAAAATAAACTTTTAAAAGGTTTTTAAAATGTTGGCTTTTTTCCTAAACGCTGATATCACAGCTTTATCTCTTTGTCACAGGAGGAGAAAAAGTATGAAAACAACAAGCGCTCTAACAATGAACTGAGCTCAACAAAGCAACTCAACCCCACTATGTACTAAAGGTGCTTTAACAATGAACTGAGCTCAACAAAGCAACTCAACCCCACTATGTACTAAAGGTGCTCTAACAATGAACTGAGCTCAACAAAGCAACTCAACCCCACTATGTACTAAAGGTGCTTTAACAATGAACTGAGCTCAACAAAGCAACTCAACCCCACTATGTACTAAAGGTGCTTTAACAATGAACTGAGCTCAAGAAAGCAACTCAACCCCACTATGTACTAAAGGTGCTTTAACAATGAACTGAGCTCAACAAAGCAACTCAACCCCACTATGTACTAAAGGTGCTTTAACAATGAACTGAGCTCAACAAAGCAACTCAACCCCACTATGTACTAAAGGTGCTCTAACAATGAACTGAGCTCAACAAAGCAACTCAACCCCACTATGTACTAAAGGTATGTAGACATGTAATAAACATTCAACAGCAAACACTATGTACATCTTTCCACTGGAACCTTGGATTGTCTGTTCTTCTCTGTAGTTTACTCACACATGGGTATTTATAATGTAGACCTGGGTTCAAATAGGATTTGTTTTCTTACAAATGCCTTAGCTGGGCATTTTTGAGCTTGCCTGGCACAATGAAACCAATGGAATAATCCCAAAAGTGCAAAACACTCAAAATGTAATCAAATGCTTCAAAGTGTTTGACAGAAAACAAATACTATTTGAACCCAGGTCTGATATGTGGTCCTATCAGTTTCCTGATTCAGATCTGTTTAAACCAACTCTTAGTTTCCTGATTCAGATCTGTTTAAACCAACTCTTAGTTTCCTGATTCAGATCTGTTTAAACCAACTCTTAGTTTCCTGATTCAGATCTGTTTAAACCAACTCTTAGTTTCCTGATTCAGATCTGTTTAAACCAACTCTTAGGTTCCTGATTCAGATCTGTTTAAACCAACTCTTAGTTTCCTGATACAGATCTGTTTAAACCAAGTCTTAGTTTCCTGATTCAGATCTGATTAAACATTTACATTTACGTCATTTAGCAGACGCTCTTATCCAGAGCGACTTACAAATTGGTGCATTCACCTTATGATAGCCAGTGGGATAACCACTTTTTTTTTTTTTTTTTTTTTTTGTGGGGGTGGGGTAGGGGGGGGGGGTAGAATGATTACTTTTATACTATCCCAGGTATTCCTTAAAGAGGTAGGGTTTCAAGTGTCTCCGGAAGGTGGTCAGTGACTGCGCTGTCCTGGCGTCGTGAGGGAGCTTGTTCCACCATTGGGGTGCCAGAGCAGCGAACAGTTTTGACTGATTCAGATCTGTTTAAACCAACTCTTCTGACTGTCATTGTCATGCCATGTACACTACCAGTCAGAAGTTTGGACACACCTACTCATTCAAGGGTTTTTCTTTATTTTTACTATTTTTTACATTGTAGAATAATAGTGAAGACATCAAAACTATGAAAATAACACATACGGAATCATGTAGTAACCAAAAAAGTGTTAACCCTCCTGTTATGTTGTGGGTCAATTTGACCCGTTTCCACTTTTGCGTTGTCTAAAATACTAGTTAACCACTCTTTTTCGCCATGAAATTACATGACTTTTCCTCATTTAGGGTCATGAACCTAACTGCAAAATGTGGACACACTGATGTGTTGTGGAATGTCTGTGTACATTTTGTATACAAACATGATGTTGTGGGTCATTTTGACCGGAGGCTTTCATGTGTATATATATTTGCACAGGTGCAAAACAAAAAAGGTGTCTTGATGTATTTTGTTTTGACTGGTCCTGGTTGCACTTTTAGAATTGTGTTTGGGTTAAAAAGGGCTTTCCCAAGCTTCTCCTCAGTGTGAGAGCAGCAGGTCCCTGACACAGACACTCAAAAATGAGCTCCAAAAGATTTTCAATCAATGAAGTCTTATCACAAATTCTGGACTGTGACAGTGAAAAAGAAGAAGAGGTTTCAGAGACAGAGGATATTTCAGAGATAGAGGACAATGCTGTTGATGATCCAGATTTTGTCTTCATTGAAGAGGATTCAGAGGAGGAGTCTGCCGTACCATCCCCTACATCAGATGAGAGACAGAGCATGCAACAAGCATCATCAAGAGAAGAGAAGACATGGAAGTCTAAAGATGGTCATATTGAATGGTCACCGTCACCACAACGAGGTCAAGGTAGACTCTCAGCTTCCAATGTAATAAAAATGGTTCCAGGACCTACACGATTTGCTGTCACTCGAGTCCATGACATACAATCAGCTTTTGAGCTCTTTTTACCCCAAGCAATAGAGAAGATTGTTCTGGACATGACCAACTTGGAGGGGAGCCGTGTGTTTCAAGAGAACTGGAAAGCCACTGGATCGGATTGACTTGCATGCATACATTGGATTGCTCATATTAGCTGGAGTCTACCGGTCAAACGGAGAAGCAACGGCCAGCCTGTGGAATGAAGAGAATGGAAGGCCAATATTTCGGGCAACATGTCTCTACAAGAATTCCACATAATTTCTCGGGTGATTCGCTTTGATAACCGTGATACCAGACCGGGTCGACGTGAAAGAGACAAACTAGCTGCAATCAGAGATGTTATGGGATAAATGGGTGGAAATTCTACCGTTACTGTACAATCCCAGTCCTCATGTTACAGTTGATGAACGCCTTGTTCCATTCAGAGGACGTTGTCCCTTCAGACAGTATATGCCAAACAAGCCTGCAAAATAATGGCATCAAAATATGGGCAGCATGTGATGCCACATCAAGCTATGCATGGAATATGCAAGTTTACACTGGGAAGCCACCCGGCGGAGTGCCTGAGAAAAACCAGGGGATGCGGGTGGTGCTGGACATGAGTGAAGGGCTGCAAGGTCATAACATCACGTGTGACAACTTCTTCACATCCTACCGCCTTGGTGTTGAACTACAGAAGAGAAAGCTGACCATGGTTGGAACAATCAGAAAAAACAAACCTGAACTTCCCAGTGAGCTTCTGAAAATGCAGGGCAGAACTGTGCATTCCTCTAAATTTGCTTTCTCTGAAAATGCAACTGTTGTTTCATACTGCCCAAGAAGAACAAGAATGTTCTTGTAATGAGCACAATGCACAAAGATGCATCGCTGAGTGCAAGAGAGGACATCAAGCCACAAATAATACTGGACTACAATTCCACCAAAGGAGGAGTTGACAATTTGGATAAAGTCACAGCAACATATAGTTGTCAGCGCATGACTGCCCGCTGGCCTTTGGTGATTTTCTACAACATTGTGGATGTGTCTGCTTACAATGCCTATGTCCTGTGACTGAAATCAACCAGCAATGGATGGTGGCAAATTGTACCGACGCCGGCTTTTCCTAGAGGAGCTCGGCAAAGCTCTCATCACTCCCAAGATCCAGAGGAGAGTCCGGCCTCCTCGGTCGACAGCAGCTGCATCTGCCGTCCAGAAAATTCAAGCTGGACCATCAACACATGCCTCCAATCAACCAGAAATGGATCCAGTGGATACAGGCAGTGGCAAGAAACGGAAAAGAGGATGCCAGCTCTGCCCCCCTCGACAAGACAGTAAAAACAAGCACCACTTGTGTAGAATGCAATAAATACATCTGCAGAAAGCACACAAACACATTGTGTTCAACATGTAGAGAGAAAGACTGAAGGGATAATATGGACCAATAGGGGGGGAAAAAACCTACTTGGGGAAACTGAAAATCTTGTTTGTGAGAAAGGAAAATATGTTTAACAAATAGTTCTTAAATATTGTTTAAAAAAAAATAAAAAGTATTGTATTTCTTCTTTCTGAAATGGCTGATAAAGACAAAATAAAGTTGTTTCTGTTTTTACTTAATTCTTTGAAACTGTCCTTGAGTGTGTTTAAAACTGTGCGGGTCAATTTGACCCGTAACATAATGGATTGTCATTTTTTTTCCAGCAAAGCACAAGGAGTTAAAACAAATCAAAATATATTTTTATATTTGAGATTCTTCAAATAGCCACCCTTTGCCTTGATGACAGCTTTACCACACTCCTGGCATTCTCTCAAGCACAACCCCCCACCAGCCCCCAAGCCCAGCTTCAATGAGGTAGTCACCTGGAATGCCTTTCAATTAACAGGTGTCCCTTCTTAAAAGTTAATTTGTGAATTTCTTTCCTTCTTAATGCGTTTGAGCCAATCAGTTGTGTTATGACCAAGGTAGGGGGGTATACAAGAAGATAGCCCTATTTGGTAAAAGACCAAGTCCATATTATGGCAAGAACAGCTCAAATAAGCAAGAGAAACGACAGTCCCATCATTACTTTAGACATGACGGTCAGTCAATACGGAAACATTTCAAGAACTTTGAAAGTTTCTTCAAGGGCAGTCGCAAAAACCATTAAGCGCTATGATGAAACTGGCTCTCATGAGGACCGCCACAGGAATGGAAGACCCCAGAGTTACCTCATGCTGGCAGAGGATAATTTCATTAGAGTTACCAGCCTCAGAAATTGCAGCCCAATAAATGCTTTCACAGACTTCAAGTAAACAGACACATGTCAAATCAAATCAAATGTTATTTTGCCACTTTACAGGTGGGAATGCTTACTTACAAGCCTTAACCAACATGCATTTTTTCTTTTAAAAAAAGTACAATTTAAAAAACAAAAAACATGTTTTAATAAAAATAATAAAAATTGCAAATAAAAAAGGGGCAGCATTAAAAAAAATAAAAAAGGGGGCCTATATACAGGGGGGGGCCCGGGATGAGTCAAAGTGCGGGGGGACCGGTGGGAATAGTTGAAGTAATTTTACTGGGGGTAGAGTTTAAAGGGCTATGCTAAATAATTAACAGAGTAAGCAGTGTAAGAGAGGGGGTTGGGGGAGTTTCATCCCAAGGGAAAGGGTGGGATTTGAAGAATCTCAAAATTTTAAAATAGATTTTGATTGGGTTTTCCCCTTCTTTGGTTAAATAAAATGATTCCCTATGTGTTTTTTTCAATTTTTTTTTGGGCTTCACTATTATTTACAATGGAAAAAAAGAAAAAAGAAAAAAAAAAACCCCGGGAAAGATAGGGGTGTCAAAAATTTTGACCGGTAGTGTAAACATAATATAGAGAGTAACTATACTGTATGTATACTA
>CM072257.1:5014045-5038824 GCA_036851935.1 Coregonus suidteri | reverse complement strand
TATTTTTGTGTTTTCCAGTGTGTTTTTTTGGTGGGGTTTTGGCCAGTGTGTGTGGGGTTTTTGCCCAAATTTGAGTGTGTGTCATTTGGTTGTTTGGGTTTTGTGTTGGGCTAGGGTGTTTGTTTTTGTCCAGTGTTGTGTGTGTGTATTGTGTGGTGTCCTGTGTGTGTGTGGTGTTCAGTGTGTGTCCCGTGTGTGTGTGTGTTCATTGAGTGATACTTAATACTTGACCCTCAGAGTCTCTTCATGTACAGTGGGATTCCCATCCAGGCAAGGGCACTTCACTGGTCACTCCTGAATCATCCAGGTCATTGTTACTCGGTCCAGCTCTCTCAGGTGTGAGGGGTTTGACTTCAGAGCTGAGGACCAGAGAGCCAGCTTCTTGTGACTAGACAGCCCTGAACGCCTGCCAAAGAGTCAAATCTTTAAACACACACTGCTATTCTTTGGTGGTGAAAATGTGGCAGTATATTATTTAAACATTTTTTCAGATATATCAGTGGCCTGAAACCTGCGCATATCTATTTTCATGAATGTCATTTATCGTTATTCGAACTAACAAATTATCCAAGTATTGCTTGTAGGAGAGAAAATATCAATATGTTTTTACAACCACACTAGCTATTTCCTGGTTTTGAAGTAAGTTTTACTTTCTAAGTGAGTAGATAAAAATTTCTAAACACTACTAAATTAATCCTGATGATGACATGATTAAGAAAAATCATGAATGGATCATGAATAATAATGAATGAGAAAGTTACAGAGGCTACAACAAAACATGCTAACCTCTCACCATTAACCTCAAATACAGTGCGGGAAAAAAGTATTTAGTCAGCCACCAATTGTGCAAGTTCTCCCACTTAAAAAGATGAGAGAGGCCTGTAATTTTCATCATAGGTACACGTCAACTATGACAGACAAAATGAGAAAAGAAAATCCAGAAAATCACATTGTAGGATTTTTTAATGAATTTATTTGCAAATTATGGTGGAAAATAAGTATTTGGTCAATAACAAAAGTTTCTCAATACTTTGTTATATACCCTTTGTTGGCATGACACAGGTCAAACGTTTTCTGTAAGTCTTCACAAGGTTTTCACTCACTGTTGCTGGTATTTTGGCCCATTCCTCCATGCAGATCTCCTCTAGAGCAGTGATGTTTTGGGGCTGTCGCTGGGCAACACGGACTTTCAAAAGATTTTCTATGGGTTGAGATCTGGAGACTGGCTAGGCCACTCCGGGACCTTGAAATGCTTCTTACGAAGCCACTCCTTCGTTGCCCGGGGGCAGTGTGTTTGGGATCATTGTCATGCTGAAAGACCCAGCCACGTTTAATCTTCAATGCCCTTGCTGATGGAAGGAGGTTTTCACTCAAAATCGACGAGTTGAGTTTTTACTAAAAAGTTATATTTTCGTTTCATCTGACCATATGACATTCTCCCAATCCTCTTTTGGATCATCCAAATGCACTCTAGCAAACTTCAGACGGGCCTGGACATGTACTGGCTTAAAAAGGGGGACACGTCTGGCACTGCAGGATTTGAGTCCCTGTCGGCGTAGTGTGTTACTGATGGTAGGCTTTGTTACTTTGGTCCCAGCTCTCTGCAGGTCATTCACTAGGTCCCCCCCGTGTGGTTCTGGGATTTTTGCTCACCGTTCTTGTGATCATTTTGACCCCACGGGGTGAGCTCTTGCGTGGAGCCCCAGATCGAGGGAGATTATCAGTGGTCTTGTATGTCTTCCATTTCCTAATAATTGCTCCCACAGTTGATTTCTTCAAACCAAGCTGCTTACCTATTGCAGATTCAGTCTTCCCAGCCTGGTGCAGGTCTACAATTTTGTTTCTGGGGTCCTTTGACAGCTCTTTGGTCTTGGCCATAGTGGAGTTTGGAGTGTGACTGTTTGAGGTTTGTGGACAGGTGTCTTTTATACTGATAACAAGTTCAAACAGGTGCCATTAATACAGGTAACGAGTGGAGGACAGAGGAACATCTTAAAGAAGAAGTTACAGGTCTGTGAGAGCCAGAAATCTTGCTTGTTTGTAGGTGACCAAATACTTATTTTCCACCATCATTTGCAAATAAATTCATTAAAAATCCTACAATGTGATTTTTTCTGGAGAAAAAAAAAATCTCAATTTGTCTGTCATAGTTGACGTGTAACTATGATGAAAATTACAGGCCTCTCTCATCTTTTTAAGTGGGAGAACTTGCACAATTGGTGGCTGACTAAATACTTTTTTCCCCACTGTAAAAGGTGACATTCTGTACTGTTGCCTAATATGAAACATTCTATCTCAAATCCAAATAGCTGGAGCATAGCACCAAATGTAAAACTGTAAACTTCACTGTCCAAACACATATGATGTGGACTATGTGTGCCTGGTAAACACGTGGATCTGGTGAACAGTTATCACTTGTTGACCAACTACAGGAATACTGACCTCAGAGTCTCCAGTTTACAGTGGGGATTCCCCAGTCCAGCAGAGAGCAGCTTCACTCCTGAATCCTTCAGGTCATTGTTACTCAGATCCAGCTCTCTCAGGTGTGAGGGGTTTGACTTCAGAGCTGAGACCAGAGAAGCACAGCCTTCCTCTGTGACTCCACAGCCTGACAGCCTGCAAAGAGATCATCATGATTTCACAAACACACTGTTAATTTAACAGAGCAGCATTTGGTTTAGTCTCTCAAACAACATATAGATTAATCTTCTGTCTCCTAGAATTGTATGGTCATATTGTTATACTAATGTGAACATCAATGCAGTGATTCAATATGTTTTTCAATATAATATTATATACATACTATAATATATATTTTTCTCTAAACTGATGATTAATACTTAAATATACTTGTATTTACTCACAGAGCAGCTCTGGAGGCTTTGACCACTGGCAGCAGCCTCAGAAGACCTTCCTCTGATCTGGAGTATTTCTTCAGGTCAAACACATCCAGCTCCTTTTCTGAAGTCAGCAACACAAAGACCAGAGCTGACCACTGTGCAGGAGACAGTTTGGCATCTGAGAGACTTCCTGAGCTCAGGTAGCTTTGGATCTCCTCCACTAGAGAATGGTCATTCAGTTCATTCAGACAGTGGAACAGATTGATGCACCTCTCTGGAGAGGGATTCTTCCTGATCTTCTCCTTGATGTACTTGACTGTTTCTTCATGGCTCTGTGAGCTGCTTCTTGTCTTTGTCAGTAGACCTCGTAAGTGCTTCTGATTGGACTCCAGTGAGAGGCCCAGAAGGAATCGGAGGAACAGGTCCAGGTTTCCTGTCTCACTTTGTAAGGCTTTATCCACAGCACTCTTGTAGAAGGTAACTTTACGCTTGTGTCTGATCCTCACAGAAAAGTTCCTGGATGTTGATTGAGGTTCATCCATTAGATTCTCATTGTTGTTGATGAATGAGAGGAACACATATACAGCAGCCAGAAACTCCTGAATGCTCAGATGCACGAAGCAGTACACCTTGTCCTGGTACAGGACACATTCCTCTTTAAAGAGCTGTGTGCACAATCCTGAGAACACTGAGGCTTCATTGACATCAATGCCAGCCTCTTTTAGGTCTTCTTCATAGAAAAATCAGATTGCCATTCACAAGCTGTTGAAAAGCCAATTTTCCCAGTGACAGAATGCTCTCTTTATTCCAGTGTGGACCTGTCTCTTCTTTCCCAAGATACTTTTCATTCTTCTGTTTGGTATGAAACTCCACAATGTGTGTGTACATCTCAGTCAGAGTCTTGGGCATCTCTTCTCTCTTTGTTTCAGCATGTGTTCAAGGACTATTGCAGAAATCCAACAGAAGACTGGAATGTGGCACATGATGTGGAGGCTCCTTGATGTCTTTATGTGTGAGATGATTCTATTGGCCAGGTCCTCATCACTGAATCTCTTCCTGAAGTACTCCTCCTTCTGTGGGTCATTAAACCCTCGTATCTCTGTCACCTGGTCAACACACACTGAAGGGATCTTATTGGCTGCTGCAGGTCGGGTAGTTACCCAGAGCAGAGCAGAGGGAAGCAGATTTCCCTTGATGAGATTTGTCAGCAGAACATCCACTGAGGTTGACTTTGTGACGTCACAACAGATCTTGTTCTTCTGGAAGTCTAGGGGCAGTCGGCACTCATCCAGACCATCAAAGATTAACAGAACTTTGTACTTGTCGTAGTTGGAGATTCTTGATTCTTTGGTTTCCATTGAGAAGTGATTGAGAAGTTCAATCAAAGTGTGTTTTTCACCTTTCATCAAATTCAGCTCCCGAAAAGGGAATGAAAACACAAATTGGACATCCTGATTTGCTTTTCCTTCAGCCCAGTCCAGAATGAACTTCTGCACAGAGACTGTTTTTCCAATGCCAGCGACTCCCTTTGTCAGCACAGTTCTGATAAGTTTGTCTTGTCCAGTTAAGGGTTTGAAGATGTCGTTACATTTGACTGCAGTCTCTGGTCTTGCTTGTTTCCTGGTTGTTGTCTCAATCTGTCTCAGCTCATGTTCATTATTGACCTCTCCTGTTCCACCCTCTGTGATGTAGAGCTCTGTGTAGATCTTATTGAGAAGTGTTGGGTTTCCTTGTTTAGCGATCCCCTCAAATACACATTGAAACTTCTTCTTTAGATTAGATTTGAGTTCACGTTGAAGAATCACAGCAAGCTCATCTGAATCTAGAAATAACACAGAGCATATTAATATTACGTCTGTTTTAATGCCTACAGTATTCTAGGACTGTTATAACATTTTAAATTATAATACTTTATTCTCTTAACTGACTGTATAAATGTTTTCATAATGCATTACAGACTGGTGTGACTGATTATATTATTATTGGTATTCTCTCTCTCTCTCTCTCTCTCTCTCTCTCTCTCTCTCTCTCTCTCTCTCTCTCTCTCTCTCTCTCTCTCTCTCTCTCTCTCTCTCTCTCTCTCTCTCTCTCTCTCTCTCTCTCAACTCACAACACACAACAAACACATCCCTGCTGCTCCTTGATGAGGTCACTAGGTGTTGTGTTAAGGCTGCTACAATATCATTGAGTTACACAGCTACTTTAGCTGTACTTTAGCTACAGCTTTTAAATGTTCTAAAACAGCATTCAACATGAGGCAGACAGCTCTTACTTTTCTCCAGTGTGTCAGCAAGCTCCTTCTGGTTCATTTTCCTCAGGACGTGCAGTGTGATCTTCAGAGCCCCCTCTCTGGCACTGCTCTCCTGCTTCTCATCTTCAGCGTCCACCACTTCCTTATCCTGCTTCTGACTCTCAAAGCCTTCTGGGAGTTCTGGACTAAGAATCCTCTTGAACATCTTCAGCTCGTTCTTCACAAATGTCATAATATTCTCTTCAAGCAACTGAAATAAATCAAGTAAAATAGTTATGCAAGAGACTAAATGCTTTCTCATTAACACATGAATGAATGATTGACAGGTCAACTTTACTTGAGGTAAACAAAAACAAATGTACATAACAGGACCACATACACTGAATATGGAGGCCAGGTCTGTTTGATGACTCTGGGAAGACTGACCACTGATAATCTCTGACTCTGATCTCTCCTGTTGGTGTCTGTGGACAAAACATGAGATTACATTTCCTCATCCAGGGAGTACACACACACACACACACACACACACACACACACACACACACACACACACACACACACACAGGGAATGTTGTGTTAGTTTTAATATTGTTTCAGGACTATGAAAATGGAAAAAAGGATTAGCCTATGGATTATGAAAACAACAAAAATAAATGGGAAAATGGGAGAGGAGAAATGACTAGAGACAGTGTTGTTTAACTCACTGACCAAGACCCATGAGTTCTTCTTACCTTTGTTCACTAGAAGAGTCTCCCTCTCTAAACTGTTCAGGTTGAACCATAGACTGGTCACTCTTCATGGACACACAGCTGGGTACAGGGGAGGCTGGTCTCTCCTGCTTGATTGGGCTTCAACACAACAGAGACAAACATTACGTCTCTCATCTACTCTGAGCTCAGATGGGGAAACAAGAGTTTCATTCCAAAACGCTATATATCCATTTTCAGAAATGTTCTTAAATTAGCTTCTATTGTTTAAAGAAATTATGAAAGAGATTGGTGTGTTTTTTCTCTATCTAATCATGGTATGGGGTTGTTCAATGAAAGACATGAATTTGTTTAAAATCTATCACTTGATGGTTTCATTTCAGAGACAAATATATTTGTTTTTTTGTAAAATGATATATATCTGCCTCCCTCTCAGAGAAATAAGTAGTACTGCTAGGTTTTACACAGTCAAATGTGACCGACCGGCTCGATTTTATGTAGGAACATTTGAAATTGTGTTTTTTTACATTGGATAAAAGTAGAGACTCAGCTAGAAAAAGGTATATCATACACTATAGATGAGGAACAATGGGAAAGTAATTCTGCTTTGAAAGATGATAAACTTGTAACCTCAATTTTGAGAAAATGGCCTTTGAATGTTTTGGTTCACCTACTGTAGAGCTCTTCTTTATCTACAGTGGTGTTACTTTGGCAGATAATGTCACCCATCTAAATAAATAGTATATATATATAGTTAACTAAATGTATGGTGTTTTTGGTTTATGTCAGTTTCATTGTTTGTTATGCTATACATTGTTATTTTATGGTTGTAAGTGGTAAAATTAACTAATTAATTAATTACTACTTTAGTAAGGATATACTTTATTCAGTACTACTGCAGTTGCTAAATAATTCCAATAGATGGCAGCATAAGACCATGAATGACATTTCAGAAGATCAGTTTTAGTTTTCTCCCTGGATACACCACCACTCCCCCTCACAGGAAAACTCCTGCACACGCTTTTTACTGTCCCTTTCTATACTGCTAACGCAAGAGGAACGACTGAAAAAGCATTTAACAGATTACTGTGAAATAATACAATGATGATTCATGTTTATTATTACCTGTTTTTATACTCATGTTTTGAAATCATACTTCATTACTATAATGATTATCAATAAGCAAAACGTATTTTCCTAGTACATTCATTGTCAGATTCATCAACCAGCAGCAAGCACTCTGCCTTCTAGCACAAGCGAGGGTTATGTTGAGGTACATTTGCTAACCGCGAGGGTTGCATGATGTAATTTATTGGCGGGCTGGAAGACGCACTCTTGTCTTATCTATTCCGAGGTTGTTTAATCGTAATATTAGATATTTAAAAATGCATGTATACTAGGGTTGAGGTTGGAGCATCTGACTAGTGATTATTTACCCGGGGTTCAACACCTGCTATAGTCACTATTTAATTGCTCTTCCAAAAGCATCACAGGCCTAATACGAGATATATAGCTAACTAAAGTAATGAGTGACCATTTTAGAAAATCATGGGACACATAGTATTTGGTTGCATGCTATTTTATGTCAATCATATTGCTGCTTGTAGCCTATAACTGATGCTTCGTGGTCTTATGCTGCCATCTATTGGAAATATGTAGCTATTAAAAGTTATTAATTCACGTACAGACATTGGTGAGGCAGCTGAGAAATAAAGTGTATTAGATCAGTCTCAATCCTGCCCCACGCCAATTGCTGGACTTTCACACAGAGTTTATTAGGTCACCCAATTCAACCACATTTGAAAAATAAAACAAATGTGTCTTATTTATCAAGTGCTCTGTCTTGCTATTATACATATAATAAAATAACAACAAAATAATTAAAACACTATTTAATACTATAATTGTATTTACTAAGATAATATTATTACTAAAATAGTTTCTAAAAGTGTTCTAGGCTACCCTACCCTAGAATTAGGGGTTACGGCTAAAATAGGTTATAAGTAGGGTAAGAGTTTCTGTATAGCACTTTGTGACATCTGCTGGTGTAAAAAGGGCTTTATAAATACATTTGATTGATTGTTAGGTTTAGGGTTTTTATGGCAAAAAACAGTATGGGTTTATGGCACTCTTGCACCTCCCTTTGGCCATCTGTGGGTACTACATAACTCATTCATTACATTTTTTACATTTACATTTTACATATTTAGCAGACGCTCTTATCCAGAGCGACTTACAGTTAGTGAGTGCATACATTTTCATACTGGCCCCCCGTGGGAAACGAACCCACAACCCTGGCGTTGCAAGCGCCATGCTGTACCAACTGAGCTATATGACACTTGCTAGGCTCATAATCTGAGGTAGCAACTGCGTCAGATCTACAAATCCATTAGCTAGACCACCCGATTAGACAACAATCACCCCATTATACCCATTTGGTTTGCAACTCAGTGAACCTGCGCAGCATTCGCTCAATTTGATGCCTATGAACAAAGATTTCGATGCATATCAAATTACCCAGCAGCCATTTAGAAACAACAAGTCATAAGAAAAATTGTTATTTCTTAATAAAAAAATGTATTCTGGCTGTTTAAATCTGCCACATCTTGAAAAAAGAGGACAGGGACATGCGTTTTGTTTAGATTGTACACTTTTTTTTTAAAACAAATATGTTTAACCATGACCAGAAAATGTTTAACGTTTGATGGCTTTGCGCCAGACAACACCTCTTAGACTGTGGCTCACCACAACATGTACTCAGGTTAACATTGAGCGCGCTCACCAAGTAACCGTAACCTTGTTAATAATAAGTTACCTGAGGTAAACCTACAGTAGAACTAATAGGAGCTGGCAGGGTGAAAAATGCCCAAACATAAGGCCTGTTTTTTCGCGATTACTTCATAAGCAGGGACAGAAGGTAATATTATGAAACTGGGCTCCATGGCGGATGCAATGAACTAATTTTATCAGAAATAAACTTTGTAAAAAATGTAACTTGAGGCGCCCCGAAAATAATATTCAAAAAGTTCAGTCCTTGGACACAGAGGGGTTAAACACTAAAGTTACCGTCCATCTAGTGAAGAGAGGAGAACCGGACAGAGGGAGCGTAGGTAGCCAGCATCCGTCAACGAGAGAGGGAGAAGCCCTCCACCGTATTTAACAGGTGGAAGAAACAACCCGGGAGCTCCATCGGTCCACAAGAAATGCAGGCAGCCGGTGATGATGTAGTGGTAGCTAGGATAACTAGGATGCTGCTGGTAAAGAGTAGCTAGCTTAGCTAGCTGTACCGACTAGCTTGGATAGCTAGCAGGTCGTTCGTCTGTCCCTCGAGGATGATGACGAACCCGTTGAACCACACAATTAAACAAGACTAGCGAGTGAAAAGGATCTGGCTACACTCATACTGTCACTGACCATTAAGCAAAAAAGCAAATTGAACAATAAACTTCGGTGTCTCAACACTGTAACGAACTCCGTCGTTATTTCCCAACATCACCTCAGCCCACTCTGCGCGTAACTGGACAATATGCTTGGCGCCAAACCGTACGTGGACGCGGACAGTTCTGTACGGGGACGCGGACAGTTCCAGAACGCGGACATGAGCAGAGCCACACAATAAACTAAACCAAGTCTTTACAGTGGCTTACATTAGTAATATTCATTTTTTATTATGTAAAACAAAATGATTCGTTTTTTAAAACAATGTTTTGAGATCTGGGCCCATATCCAAAAAGCGTCTCAGAGTAGAAAATGTGTCGTATAAGTGCTGAGAATAAAGCCATTTTAGTCCTACTCTTATGGGTATAAATTAAAGCTATGCATGAAGCCTCTTTATTCATAAGTGTCCCACCTAGTTGGCAGATATTTAGGACACCTCATGAGCTGTACTAACCAGTTAAGAGGTACCAGCAGGTGTCTTGATAATAGAAACATGCAGCGTGTCAGTGGTTTCTGTGCCACATGTAATTGCTTTGGAGCAGTGCCGACCTGTCATTCAGATTTACAGTAAGTGCATTCATCTCATTTCAGCTAAACAATGGATATATAGCGTTTTGCAATAATACTAATAATAATATACACATCTAAAATATATTAATTAAACATCTGAGAACAGTAATATTGAAGGTACCCATAAGCAACCATTTCTGATTAAATAACACGTGAAAAATTATGGAAATAGCATTTAGGAAATACATTCTTAATAATTCTTAAACAAAATTGTCATCTCACCTCTTAGCTTTGGTGTCATGTTCCCCAGAGAGACTCATTTTAGAGGCAGGGACCCCCTCCTCTCTCTCCCCAGAGAGACTCGTTTTAGAGGCAGGGACCCCCCTCCTCTCTCTCTCCCCAGAGAGACTCATTTTAGAGAACTGACCCCTAAACAGAGATCCAACATGTTGGTTGTAGTTAACACAGTAATTATTGAATGTGAATTGTTATAATTTATTAATTATCTCTTACAAAACATTTACTAACAGACATATCGAAACAGTCAGGTGATTTAATGCAATCACATGAACATGTAGTTGTGACATATCTTCTCCATGGTAACTGTCAATAATAATAATAAGTCACTGTTTGTTAAGGTAGTTATAGACAGTGCAGCAACACAAGGCCATGTCTCACACTTATTTGTATTCATTAAAAGTTGCCATTTATTATTTTTGAATCTGTTCTTTTCTAAACGTATCTGAGAATGTAGACAGAAGGGCTAAAACGGGCTTGATTGATCTGGGGGGGATCAGTGATCTATACAGAAAGGTTTTTTTGCAACAATTAAGAGATGTTATATTATTTAAAGTAGGCTAGGTTATAATGTTAAACAGTTTTTTTGTTGTTGTGTAAAGCAGATCAAGGTCTATACCTCAGCCAGTGGCGACCCGTCATTCAGGGCAGGTGGCCTTTCCTGTTTTGCATGTTATTTTGGCATTAATACGTGTCACATATCAGTTTGCAAAAAATTTAAAATAAATAAATATATATATATCATTGAGTTAATAAAGCCGCAAAAAAACTTGGTCTTTTTTTTGTTTTCTTGAGTAAGGCAGCTCCAAAATGCAGGTGTTTTAGCCTAGCTCAGTGCTTTCTGTGGTGGTGGGGCAGCCAGCGGAAAATACGGAGCGCTGCGCCGTGATTGGCTCACTGTTCTGTCACTCATGGGGACACTACGTCACTGCCAAGTCTAAGGGTAGAGCTAGAAAATTCAAGCCCCTTGGGTGCTGCCATAGAGTTACATTAGAAGTGCCCATCCAAGAAGTTCATTGGCCACAGATAAAATGACATCAAATCATATTATATCTACAGTAGCTTTGATTGGATAGACCATGTCAACATCATACTTTCAAAATCTTAGCCAGCAGTCATCATCATGAATCAAGTCGACAATCTACAGGCAAATCCTCCTTTTAATCCTTTTCATATGAAGAGAAATAATGAAGATAAATTATATTATGATAGGACAGCTAATGTTACCGAGAAATACGTGCCACAGTTTCAACAGCCATTGTGTAACTGCGTAGGCTACACACTTACTTTCACGTTCATATGAGGAAATCACATCGCTGGAGGAGCCGCCTGTTCTCTTGCAGATGAAGTAGCTTTCATAGGCAACTCATTCAACCAGCCTAAACAACAGTAAATAAAAGATGTCAAATGGTCAAAAGTCAATCCTGATATAGCCATGTACATCAAAGAGAGATGTATTGCTACAGATGTAGGATCTTACTTTTAGCCAGTTTGCTACAGCAGAAAAATTATCCTGCAGCAACAGGACATTTGAATTATTATGTGGATCATAATTAATGAACAATTATTTTAATAGAAAAGTGGAATTGATCATCTTCAGAAACCTTTTTTAAAGCTTAAATACACTCAAATACACTACAAGTTTTAGTTCTCTTGCAACAGGGTGATCAAATTAAGATCCTACATCTGTACAGAGATTATGTTTTGAGGCAGTTTGAGTTATTAGCAATAACGTTGCAACTGTCAGCTGCTGTAAACCTATGTGATTGGATGTTATAGACCCATCTGAACAGTTTCTTTCCCCATGCTGTGACCCTGACCAAACAACCATCTGGCCCAGTGAGACTAAAGGACTATACACTCTACGCTGCTCACCAAATCAAGCCATCTCTGAACTGTACACTAAATAACTGAACTATACTGCATTAGCACTCTGTTCATCTCTCTTAGATATATTTATACTGATACTGTACATGTGGACATCCACCGTATATCAACTGTATTCCCACTGTACTGTATATCTGTATATCAACTGTATTCCCACTGTACTGTATATCTGTATATCAACTGTATTCCCACTGTACTGTATATCTGTATACCAACTGTATTCCCACTGTACTGTATATCTGTATATCAACTGTATACCCACTGTACTGTATATCTGTATATCAACTGTATTCCCACTGTACTGTATATCTGTATACCAACTGTATTCCCACTGTACTGTATATCTGTATATCAACTGTATTCCCACTGTACTGTATATCTGTATATCAACTGTATTCCCACTGTACTGTATATCTGTATACCAACTGTATTCCCACTGTGCTGTATATCTGTATATCAACTGTATTCCCACTGTACTGTATATCTGTATATCAACTGTATTCCCACTGTACTGTATATCTGTATATCAACTGTATTCCCACTGTACTGTATATCTGTATATCCACTGTTCATTATCTTATAGCTCTATGCTCACTCTTCCTAGTTGTGTATAATGTTGTACAGACATTTGTGTAAACTCTTCTGTCTGTATTCTGTCTCTAAATGTTGTCTGTCACTATCACCATGTAGAATTATGTGTACAGATGTAGGATCTTAATTTGATCACCCCCCACTGCAGAATAACTTTCCCGCAATGCAGGAAATGTAAAACTTGTAGTGTATTTGAGGTTTTAAAAGGCTTCTGAAGTTTGTAATTTCCACTTAGAAATGCCAGACTAGAGTTTCGCTTAATAAAAATGTATCAACCGCTACAAAAATGACCATTAATTATAATTCACACTTCCTGTTGCTGCAGGAATATTTTCCTGCTGTAGCAAACTGGCTCAAATTAAGATCCTACATATGTACATGCAAATGTACTTGGCGAATAAAGGTGATTCTGATTCTGCAAAGGTTGAGTCTTGAATATTGATATATTGAATTTGACTTGCCCATGTTCAGTTATCACCATTTTGTATGATTAGACTGACACAAACCTGTCTCAGTAGAAGTAGACTGTTAGGTCTGAGTGTTTTACATACATTCACTGTACTAGAATTACACCATACATTTAATTTCTCTACACACTTTACAATCATTCCTGGCATGATTCTCACCTTGTAGCCTGAATTCACAACCAGAACATGTCAAGTCATTGAGATATCTACTGTTCTGCTGAGAGAGCACCTTCGTGATGACTAGCGCTCTGTATATTCTTATGGGTGAGCCCTGAGCTGGAATGTGAAGCTAACTGAAGCTAACTTTAGAAAACCAGTATATCTAGCTTGCATCATAGTACACCCCTCAGGCTAAGTTCAGGTTACAGCATCAGGCAGACATCAACAGCCGAGTTGTAGGCTACTACCTGGGTTGTATTCATTAGTTTACTCCGCAGCCAACAGTTATAAAAATGTTGCATAAACGGTTTTGCTCCAAACGCTGTACAAGGTGACCTAAACAGTTTACGTTGCCAAACGTTTTGCTACGGTGGGCACTAATGAACACACACAACCTGTTTTGAGGAAGTGTAAGTTGTTGTTAGTCTTTCCACAGTATTTATTTGTCTCTCTTTCACACAACATACCTTCCTGAGTGAAAAGAGTTAACAGTAGATTAGAAAGAGAAAATGTTGTTGCTTTGAGTGTTTTAAGCCTGTTTTGAGAAGACAAGTCTATAGACCTATGATACAGTACACTCTTAGAAAAAAGAGTTCCAAAAGGGTCCTCTGGCTGTCCCCATAGGAGAACGCTTTTGGGTTCCAGGTAGAACCCTTCTGGCTTCCATGTAGAACCCTCTGTGGAAAGGATTCTTCATGGAACCCAAAAGGGTTCTACCTAGTACCAAAGAGGGTTCTACAAAGGGTTCTCCTATGGGGACAGCCAAAAAACCCCTTTTAGATTCTAGATAGTGTAGGAGCGATCACCCTGGGGCACACAGATCGAAACAGAACGAATTCACCCCACGCATCTAATTTATATCCAAAACATTTTAAGGAGAGTAGGCCTATTATAACACTGTCCACAAAACATATCATCAACTATATAAATACACGTAACAATATCATCAACTATATTAATACACATAACAATATCATCAACTATATGAATACACATAACAATATAATCAACTATATGAATACATATAACAATATAATGAACTATATGAATACACATAACACTATCATCAACTATATAAATATCATAACAATCGTCGTCTTACCTTTTATATGTTTCTCAATAGAAGTAGAGTCTGGAATGATCATTCGGTGGTGGAAAGTTCCTTTAGTTTGTTCTGCTCATTTCCATATCAGGTTCTACCTGTTCTCTCTTCCACTCCCTGTCTCTTTATAGCTCTTACAATGTGCCTTGGCATACATTCTACAAGTGTCTGGAACTCCAAATGTAGTTCTGATTTAGTGTTCCAAATGAAAACAATTTGATTAAACTGGTTAATATGGTTAAAATACATTAAGACTGAGTAATGCTGTGATTGTTTTTATTATTTTGTATTGAAATGTTTGACTTTATTTTCCCTATGTCCTTTCAATATAGGAACAATTTGTGAAATGACAGCTTTCTGTAAATATGGACAAAAGTCTATGGATTCATTTGATGTTATGTGTCTTGCAACATTATGTAAAATGACAGGTTGAGAAACACTGCATCTTCCTAGGTGCATATGTGAGAAGGAATGCAAACTGTCTCCCTATGTGTGTGCCATCCCTAAACATCAAGTGTTTGTGGTTCATTAAATGTTTATTGTCAAGGTTGAAAAAAAAGAAAACTCTATTGGAGGGATGTGACATCATTCTTCCACAAGAAATTCCATAATTTGGTGTTTTGTTGATGGTTGTCTTCAATTGGGTTGAGACCTGGTGACTGAGACGGCCATGGCATATTGTGAAACATCAGCAAGTTGAGCAGTCTTCATCACTGAAGCTCCTGCCAAACGTGCCCCAACAATCACCAATCGTTAAGCTCTTCCTGAGCAGGGTCGCAGTCTCTCTTCGTTGCAGCTCCTCTCTCCCCAGGGGTAGCAGCTCCTCTCTCCCCAGGGGTATCAGCTCCTCTCTCCCCAGGGGTAACAGCTCCTCTCTCCCCAGGGGTATCAGCCCCTCTCTCTCCCCAGGGGTAGCATCTCCTCTCTCCCCAGGGGTAGCAGCTCCTCTCTCCCCAGGGGTAGCAGCTCCTCTCTCCCCAGGGGTAACAGCTCCTCTCTCCCCAGGGGTAACAGCTCCTCTCTCCCCAGGGGTAGCAGCTCCTCTCTCCCCAGGGGTAGCAGCTCCTCTCTCCCCAGGGGTAGCAGCTCCTCTCTCCCCAAGGGTAGCAGCTCCTCTCTCCCCAGGGGTAGCAGCTCCTCTCTCCCCAGGGGTAACAGCTCCTCTCTCCCCAGGGGTAGCAGCTCCTCTCTCCCCAGGGGTAACAGCTCCTCTCTCCCCAGGGGTAACAGCTCCTCTCTCTCCAGGGGTAACAGCTCCTCTCTCCCCAGGGGTATCAGCTCCTCTCTCCCCAGGGGTAGCAGCTCCTCTCTCCCCTAGGATGTGAAGACATCGGTGGCTTAGCCCATAGCAGTAGGGGGGTCCGGGAAGGAATTTCAACAGCTAAACCCATGAATACATCACCAGTGTATTGCCAAAAAACACTCAAGAACTTCAAATATAGACTCTGACCTGTCCAATAGGCCAAACTGATTAAGGAATCTCTCTCTCTCTCTCTCTCTCTCTCTCTCTCTCTCTCTCTCTCTCTGCAGTAATTAGAAATCCCTATATCAGCTTTTAGTGATATTCTACTGTGTGTTCTCCCCTCCTCTGTCTCTCTCCATCACTTTCTCTGTGTCGTCTATTGATGTCTCTCATCTTGTCTGGTGTCTCTCTCCATCACCATAAAGGCCTACTCCAATACAACATTGAAAACATGAAAACACGACTACATAATACCATTAAATACAGTTGGAATATAGTTACAACACTCAAACTGTTTCCATCAAACAGAAAAACAACAAGAAAGCTGGATAAACACATTTAGATTTCTACATACTGACTTTGCTTCTGCATGACCCATACAGCTGTTTAAGGTCATACAAAGGCAGAGTGCAGTATCAGCATTTAAGGGGTCAGAGGTCAGATCAGTGGTCATGGTTGATATGCATGGACAAAAAACTTTAAAGCCATTTGTTCTCAGATTCACTGTTTGCGTAGACTGCTCTTTGCCTTTGTAGGGCAGTAGTTCAGGTGGCTTCCCTTGCCCTTAGTCTGCCTCCTGTCCCTCCTATCGCCATGGAGACACCTTCCTGAAAACAATGACTCCATACTTTGCTGAAACCTGTTCTGCCAGTTCATGTCCTTAAAGATGAATGTTGGAATGTGGTTACCCCCAAAAAGATGCCAAGATAGATCACACATCCATAACTTGTTTCCTGCTTGTAGCAGGCCGCGTTCACAGGAATCCTTTTCTCTAACTATAAGTCATATGATTTCATGAGAATATTTTTCTGCAGTGAGAGTGTAATGCAAGTCAAGGTGTCCTTGGATGAATGTCAACAAGATTTATAACCAGCATTGTTAAATTAACTGTTGTAATAAATAAATACAATATTTGTAAATGTATTGTCACAGACACCGGATAGAGGCAGTGAAATGTGTTGTTTTACAGGGCCATAGTAGTACGGCGCCCCCTGGAGCAAATCAGGTGTAAGTGCCTTGCTTTAGGGCACAAACAGATTTTTACCTTGACGGCTCAGGTATTCGAACCAGCAACCTTTCAGTTACTGGCCCCACTAGGTAATCTTACCATACCATACCAGTTCACGCCCTAAAAGAAGACATTGTTCAAGTGTTCAAATGTAGTCCATGAAGAGGTATTAGGATTATGTACACAGCTATTCTGCCGTACAATTGCAAACTGCTGCTACACATTTGGTCAAAGATGAGTTCAGACCGAAATCAGGCTTCGTAGTATCTGTTATATCTTGTGACAAAGTGTCCTGGTTCAATTATCTTCAGTTTCAGAGAAAATGGAGGGTCAAATTTGATGTAACTACAAAATCCCAGTAAAAACCAAGGAAACAGCAGTAAGTGAGGTTACTGCCATCTGGCTTTGTTCCACCATGTTCTACTGCAGTTACTACGGTTTTCCTTGGTATTCTATCAGGCTCTGAGTTCAGGCCATCCCGACCATGACACTCACCCTCACACACTCCATGAGACAGCCAGTGATCCAGTTATCACCAGAATAAAACATGGCACAATCCCGCGGAAACATTATGGTTTAACTCGCATTGAAATGCAAAATACCCAGATAATGGTAAGAAAGATAGCAAACAAAACATTGAAACGCTCGCTAACATAAAGAAAAGGACAGCATTGATAGTAATACAAAGTCACATAAGTATAAACATTCTCCGTGATGAAATAGTTCTTACCTTATGGATAAAAACAGCTTGAGGGTTGCTACAATACAACATTCAAAACATGAAAACACAACTACATAACACCATTAAAAACAACAAGAAAGCTGGATAAACACATTTAGATTTTTTAGATACTGCACTTTGCTTTTGCATGACCCATACAGCTGTTTAAGGTCATACAAAGGCAGAGTGCAGTATCAGCATTTAAGGGGTCATAGGTCAGATCAGTGGTCATAATAAGATGATACATCAGTGCATTTACACGTATCTACCTACGACATATTTGGCTGAACAGCAAAAACAACTTTAAAGCGTTTTTGTCTTCAGTTGGACTGTTTAAAATTTTCGAAATAAATTTTTTTAAAAAAAAGCAGTTAAACTGGATATCAAGCATGGTTTGGAACATTTGAACAGAGCCTTAAGGGGCAACACATTTTAAAAACCGGGAGTATAAAGCATGGTTTTTGGGAACATTTGCAACAGACTCTAAAGGGGCAACGCTTTTAAAAGGGGAGTATAAAGGGGCAGGGTTTAGGAACATTCACAACAGAGTTTAACGTGTCACAACATTCAGTTCTTTTTTAAGACCGGGTTTTAAATTTAGGATTTTGTTTCTTACAAATCCTTAGCTGGGATTTTTTAGTTGCCTGGCACAAAGAAACCAATGGAATAATCCCAAAAGTGCAAAAAACTCAAAATGTAATCAAATGCTCAAGTGTTTGACAGAAAACAAATACTATTTAATCATTGGGGGTTAGGGCTGTTGCTGTGGTTGAAATGTTTTTGCGAACCACCTTGGGGCACATGGTCTCCCTGTTGGGTCCGTACTCGTAGCAGGAAACCCTGTGATATTGCAGGGGTTTTTTGCCTATTGCCCTGAATCCCCAAGGCGTCGTGGTCAAGTTTAGTCCAGTTTTTTTTTCCCCCCCCATTGCTTGGATGTTGGAGGAGAGTTTTAAATCCTGATAGGCGTCGTGTCAATTTCAGTCAGTTTATTTTTGCCACCCTTTGTTGTGATTTTGGAGGAGATTTTTGTGGCATATTCTAAATCCCTTTACAGGCATGTGGTCAGCTTCATTTCCCCAGTTCTTTTACTGTCATCCACTAACTTTTCCTTTTTTATTTGGGTTTTTAACCTTGGGTGGGACGTCCCCGGGCCCCCCAAGTTTCCCCAGGGGTTCTCCAGAAACCCAAAATAAAAATCAAATCAAATTTTATTTTGACATACACGTGTTTAGAATTTTTATAGCGGGTGTAGCAAAGTTTGGTTTAGCTCGACAGGCGTAATACTAAAAAGTAATATCAACAATTTCACAACATATACCCAAACACAAAAATCTAAGTAAGGAAGGAATTAAGAATACAGTTAAAGTCGGAGGTTTACTCCACCTTAGTAAAAAACTTTAAAACTCAGTTTTTCAAAATTCCTGACATTTAACGTAGAAAAAATTCTCTGTTTGGGTCATTTAGGATCACCACTTATTTTAAGAAGGGAAAAATGCAAAAAATAGTAGAAGAATGTTTTATTTCATTTTTTTATTTTTTTCTCAATTCCCAGGGGGTTTAGAGTTACATCACTCAAATTGTATTTCGTTTTGCTTTCCTTTAAATTTTTTAACTTGGTCAACGTTTCGGGTAGCCCCCCCAAGCTTCCCCCAATAAGTTGGGAATTTGGCCCATTCCCCTGACGAGCGGTGTTTTAAATGAGTAGGTTTGTAGGCCCCCTTGCTCGCACACGCTTTTTCAGAGTTTTTCCGTTTCCTCAGATCTTTACAAGGTTCTTTGCTGTTGTTCTGGGATTGATTTCACTTTTCGGACCAAGTACGTTTATTTTCTAGGGAAAAGAACGCTCTCCTTCCCGAGTGTAGAGGCTGCGTGGTCCCGTGGGTTTTTCTTTCTTTTCTATTGTTTGTACAAATGAACGTGGTACCTTCAGGGGGATGAAAAGTTTTCCGGAAATATCGTATTCAATTTTTCGTAGCAAAGTGAAAAGAAATCAAAAGACATGGGTTTTTTTTCTTTTGGTTTTCCTAAATCTTCTATACTTAATTTACCCCAATTCATTTTCGTAAAATTTCAGGTAGGGAGGGCATAGAGGGAGGGGTTCGTCCCGGGACCCCCCATACGTAAAAATGTATCACCCCTGATTAGTCGCTTTTTGGGTAAAAAGGTCTGCTAAAATGGGAAAATATAATTTTTATTATTAGGAACTTGCCCAGACAATATTACAGAAATGAGATAGGGTAAATTAAGCTATAGTATAGAGTTGGGAAGCAAGCCTGAAAAACCAAACCAAATTCTTTTGTTTCATATTTTGTACAGAAAAATTAAATACGATCTTTCCAGGAAATTTTCATAATTAACCGGGGAAATCTAGTGATGTGACTGTTCCATTTCATTCCCCCAAATTTGAGATTCTGGCCTCTTTTTAATTTTTCATTTAGAAACTATATTTCATTCTTTATGAATACAATAAATTGGATTTTTTAAATTTAAAGATAATTTTTTTTAAATTCGGGGTCCTGTTTGGCGCCCCCCTTGGCTTGTGTGGGGGAGGAGATCTTCGTGGGTTTATACTCAGCCTTTGTCTAAAGGGTCTTTAAGGGGGGGGGTTTGGTCTGTTACGGGGATTCTTTTTTAAAGTTCGATAAAAAAAACAGTTTTTTTTATTATTACTGGGGTTTTTGTTCCAAATACCCCCCTATACCCTTTTATGGTGTTACTTTTGACCTGGACCCTTAAGATTCGTTACGGGGTTGTTTAATGGGACAAACGGGAACACTAGATAGGGAGGGGGTTTTTCCAGTCTTGTCAAAAAAACAGATTTGAGTAAAAAGCTAAAATCACCTTTTTCCTCAGGGTAGTAAGTTGGGGGGCCCCTACTCACCCCTTTTCTCAGGGGTAGAAAAGTTGGTGTCTGGTGATTCCCTCTAGGGGGTGTGGGGCTGGGCTTTGGAAAAAGGGGGGGGGGGGGTTTTTAAAACCCCTCCGAAATATTTTATTTCTCTCCTATGGGATAAAAATTTTATCCCGTTTTTTTAAAGGGTGGGGACTCCTCTATATTTAACTGTTATTCCAGTATGTGGACTCTCTCTATATTTTTGTTTTAAAATACAGTATAGACTCTCTCTAAAATAGTATGTAATAACAGAAGGGGTAGACTCTCTCTATAGTATGGGATATATACAGTATAGTAGACTCCCCTCTCTCTCTATAGAAATGTATATATAACTATAGTATCCTCTCTCTTTAGTATAGTAAAAACCCGGGGTAAAAGTGGGACTTCCTATAGTTTTTAGTTTTATATCCCGTATAGTAGACTCTCCCCTTGGGTAGTATAGTAATATACAGTAAAGTATACTCTCTCTCTATAGTAAAAGTTATATATCAATGTAGCTCTCTCTAAGTTATAGAAAAATTTTCCAGTTTAGTAGATTTCTTCTAATAGTTAGTTATTCATTTTTATAGCTTTTTTATATATTATGTATTATCCAGAAATAGTGGGGACTCTTTTCTATGGGATAGTATTATACAGTTTTTTAGTAGACTCTCTCTTGTATAGTATATTTTCATATAGTAACTCTCTCAAAAATAGAAATATATACAGTAAGTAAATCCTCTCTCTCTTTTAGTAAGAAATATATACCTTATTTAACTCTCCATAGTATAGTATATATCCCGGTATAGTAGACCCCTCTCTTTTAGTATAGTAATATACAGTTGGGTGGGACCCCTCTCTATGTAGTATAGAAATATATACAGTATAGATACCTCTCTCTATAGTATAGTATATATCCCGTAAGTAGACTCTCCCCTATAGTATGTATATTATCCCGTATAGAAACCCTTCTTCTATATAGAAATAGTAATATACATAAGTAGACCCCTTCTCCTATAAAAATTTTTTTTAAAAATATAAATTATAGTAGCCTCCTCTATATATAGTTAATTACAGTATAGTGGGACTTCTTTTATAGTATATTATATATCAGTAAAAGTAGACTTCTTATATATTTATAGTAAAAACCAGTATAGTGACTCTCTCTATAGTATAGTATTTTAAAACATTATTGGGCCCTCTCTCATATGTATAGTATAAAATACGTATAGTGACTCTCTCTTTTAAAATTTATAGAAATAAATACGTATAGTATACTCCTCTCTATAGTAAAAGTATATTTTCAGTTAGTGACTCTCTTATAGTTTTAGTATATATACAGAAATTAGTAGACTCTCTCTCTCTCTATTATAGTATTTTAACATATGGGATATTCCTTAGTATAGTATATTACAGTATAGTAGATCTCTCTTATAGTATAGTAATATACCGTAAAAAGGTAAACTCTCTCTATGTATATATATATATACAGTATAGTATACTCTCTCTCATAGTTGTATAATAACAGTATATTGGGACCCCCCTCTCTATAGTTTTTTTTATTATACGGGTTATAGTAGCCTCTCTTTTTAAAATTATAGTATATATAACTATAGTAGCCCTCCTCTATTATTTATATTTAAAATTTTTAAACATATAGTAGCCCTCTCCCCCATAGTATAGTTTTTAACGTATATAGACCCTCTCTATAGAAGGGTATATATACTTTATAGGGGGACTCTCTCTATATAGTAAAAGTAAATATACAGTTGTAACCTCTCTCTATAGAAATAGTTATATACGATAGTAAAACTCTCTCTATATTTAAAAGGTATTTTTATACAGTATGTAGACCCTTCTCTCTATAGTTAGAAAAATAAACGGGTTAGTGGGATTTCTCTCTAAGTAAAGTAAATATACAGTTAGTAGGACCTTCTAAGTATATTTTATATATAAAAGTATAGTAGACTCTCCCCCCTCCTATAGTATAGTATTATAAAATTTATGGGTTAACCTTTTATATAGTATAGATAATACATTTAAAAGTAGACTCCCTCTCTATATTATAGTATCTATACGATAGTAGACCCCTCTTTTATAGAAATTTTAAAATATACAGTATGTAGACTCTTTTCTTTTCCTATGGGTTAAGTAAAACATTATAGTAGACTCTCTCTCCATAGTATTTTAACATTTATAGAAAGACTCTCTCTATGTATATATTTATAAAATACAGTTATGTATCCCCTTCTCTATATAGTAAGTTTTAAAAATCCCGTAGTAGACTCCTCTATAGTATAGTATAATACAGTTTTTTTTTTTTGGGGGTAACCCCTCTCTCTATTTTAAAAAAATATAAATTTATGGGAGACTTCTTTTCCCTAGTAAAAATACAGTTATGTAAGATTTCCCCTCTATATAGTATTTTTATTATAAGTATAGTAAACTCCTCTCCCCTAAAAATAAAATATAATACAGTTAGTAGACTCTCTCTATAGTATAAATAATATACAGTATAGTAGACTTCCCCATAGTTTTGGGTATATATCCGGGATAGTGGGACTCTCTCTCCAATAAAAAATGAGTTAAATACTCTCCTAATTTTTATATATAAGTATAGTAGACTCTCTCATATTTATAGTATATAAAAAGTTTTTTAGTAGCCTCCTTGTTAGTATATTAAAGATACAGATAGTAGATTTCTCTCTTTTAGTATATTTTTTTAAAATAAAAAAAATACCCAGAAAAAAAATGGGTAACTCTCTCAAATATAGTAAGTATTTATCCAATATAGTTTTCCCCTCTCTATAGTATGGGTTTTATATACAGTAAGTAGATCTCTTATGTATAGTTTTATATACAGTTTTAAATGGGACCCCCTTATAGTTATTTATATTTTACAGTATAGTAGTTTTCTTCTCTAAGTATAGTTTTTTAAAAAAACAGTATAGTAGACCTCTCTATAGTATAGTATTCCCCCATTTATGGGTAGACTCTCTCTATTTTGGGTATATATCCCAGTATAGTAACTCTCTTATAGTAAAAGTATATTACGGGTTAGTGGGACCCCTTTTAAAATAGTATAGTATATATACAGTTGTAGATCTCTCTTTTAAAATATATATATACAGTATAGTAACTCTCTCTTTTTATAGAAAAAATAAATACGTATAGTAGACTCTTCTATATAGTATAGTATATATACGTATAGTATACTCCACTCTATATTATAGTATATATACAGTATAGTATACTCTCTTTAATAGTATGTTTTAATAAAAGAAATATTTATACTAATTCTAATTTATAGAAATATATCCCAATTTTATGTTTTTCCCCTCTATTGTTTATACAAAAGCAAAAGTTACTCTCTCCCCTATGTATAGATAAAACAGTATAGTAAACTCACTCTTTATAGTATAGTATATATACCGTATAGAGCTCTCTCTCTCTATAGTATAGAAAGATATACAGTAAGATTACTATCTTTTATATATAGTATACACAAACCGGCCCAAAATTTTTTAAGAACCCCACTCTTTTCAAGGGTTTTTTCTTTATTTTTACTTTTTTCCCCTACATTGTAGAAATAATAGTTGAAGCATAAAAAATTTTAAAAACAAATATGGAATCATGTAAAACCCAAAAAGTGTTTAAACAAATAAAATCTATTTTATTTTTGGATTTTTCAAATACCCCCCTTTCCCTTTGTTTGACAGCTTTGCCCCTCTTGGCATTCTCTCAACCAGCTTCACCTGGAAGGGCTTTTCCAACAGTTTAAAAAGGAGCCCCACATATGCTGACATTTGGTTGGCTGCTTTTTTTTCCCTCTGCCTTTTCCGACTCTCCCAAAGCATTAAATTGGGTTGGGGTCGGGATTTGGAGACCAGGTCATTGATCCCGCCCCCCTTTTCAACCCCTCTCCTTACCAGTTGGAAGTGGTTGGGAAATTGCCTGTTGAAAAAAAAAGGGATATTCCCACAAAGGGCCCAAAACCCCAGATGGGAGGGGTATGCTTGCAATGCTGTGGTACCAAAATGGGGTTTTAAAGGGGGCTTGAATTCTAAATAAATCACAGACGTGTCTTTCGGGAAAAGCACCCCCACCCCCAAAAAACCTCCTTTCCAGCTTTACGGGGGAAAACTCACATGCGGGGGATCTTTCCAGTTCACCCCACACCGGTTTCCCACAAAGAACGGGGGTTTTGGGAACCAAAAATTTTCCCTTTTGGACTCCAGCCCAAAAGGGAAAAAAAATTTCCCACCCGGTTTAAGGGTCCATTGCTCATGTTTGGGGGCCCAAAGGGCAGTCTCTTCTTCTTTATTTGGTTTGTCCTTTAATAGGATTTTTTTACAGCAATTCAAACCAGGGGGGCCCTGTTCACCCCGTTTTCCTTGAAAAAGTTGAGGGGGAAGATTGCCCTGTTTTTGGGAACTCGTGAAGCATTTTTTTGGGGCTGT
>CM072257.1:4986508-5013545 GCA_036851935.1 Coregonus suidteri | reverse complement strand
TCCACTAATTACCTGTATTAACGGCACCTGTTTGAACTCGTTACCTGTATAAAAAACACCTGTCCACACACTCAGTCAAACAGACTCCAACCTCTCCACAATGGCCAAGACCAGAGAGTTGTGTAAGGACATCAGGGATACAATTGTAGACCTGCACAAGGCTGGGGATGGGCTACAGGACAATAGGCAAGCAGCTTGGTGAGAAGGCAACAACTGTTGGTGCAATTATTAGAACATGGAAGAAGTTCAAGATGACGGTCAATCACCCTCGGTCTGGGGCTCCATGCAAGATCTCAACTCGTGGGGCATCAATGATCATGAGGAAGGTGAGGGATCAGCCCAGAACTACACGGCAGGACCTGGTCAATGACCTGAAGAGAGCTGGGATCACAGTCTCAAAGAAAACCATTAGTAACACACTATGCCGTCATGGATTAAAATCCTGCAGCGCACGCAAGGTCCCCCTGCTCAAGCCAGCGCATGTCCAGGCCCGTCTGAAGTTTGCCAATGACCATCTGGATGATCCAGAGGAGGAATAGGAGAAGGTCATGTGGTCTGATGAGACAAAAATAGAGCTTTTTGGTCTAAACTCCACCTCCACTCGCCGTGTTTGGAGGAAGAAGAAGGATGAGTACAACCTCAAGAACACCATCCCAACCGTGAATCATGGAGGTGGAAACATCATTCTTTGGGGATGCTTTTCTGCAAAGGGGACAGGACGACTGCACCGTATTGAGGGGAGGATGGATGGGGCCATGTATCGCGAGATCTTGGCCAACAACCTCCTTCCCTCAGTAAGAGCATTGAAGATGGGTCTTGGCTGGGTCTTCCAGCATGACAACAACCTGAAACACACAGCCAGGGCAACTAAGGAGTGGCTCCGTAAGAAGCATCTCAAGGTCCTGGAGTGGCCTAGCCAGTCTCCAGACCTGAACCCAATAGAAAATCTTTGGAGGGAGCTGAAAGTCCGTATTGCCCAGCGAAAGCCCCGTAACCTGAAGGATCTGGAGAAGGTCTGTATGGAGGAGTGGGCCAAAATCCCTGCTGCAGTGTGTGCAAACCTGGTCAAGACCTACAGGAAACGTATGATCTCTGTAATTGCAAACAAATGTTTCTGTACCAAATATTAAGTTCTGCTTTTCTGATGTATCAAATACTTATGTAATGCAATAAAATGCAAATTAATTACTTAAAAATCATACATTGTGATTTTCTGGATTTTTGTTTTAGATTCCGTCTCTCACAGTTGAAGTGTACCTATGATAAAAATTACAGACCTCTACATGCTTTGTAAGTAGGAAAACCTGCAAAATCGGCAGTGTATCAAATACTTGTTCTCCCCACTGTATATCCATCTATATCTATATTATAGATAGTTGTCCTAACCCTGCTGGGTGATGGTATATATATACATCTATATCTACTGTTGAAGTCAGAAGTTTATATACACTTAGGTTGGAGTCATTTAAACTCATTTTTCAACCACTCCACACATTTCTTGTTAATAAACTATAGTTTTGGCAAGTCGGTTAGGACATATACTTTGTTTATGACACAAGTCATTGTTTACAGACAGATTATTTCACTTATAATTCACTGCATCACAATTCCAGTGGGTCAGAAGTTTACATACACTAAGTTGACTGTGCCTTTAAACAGCTTGGAAAATTCCAGAAAATTATGTCATGGCTTTAGAAGCTTCTGATAGGCTAATTGACGTAATTTGAGTCAATTGGAGGTGTCCCTGTGGATGTATTTCAAGGCCTACCTTCAAACTCAGTGCCTCTTTGTTTGACATCATGGGGAAATCAAAACAAATAATCAGCCAAGACCTCAGAAAAATTATTGTAGACCTCCACAAGTCTGGTTCATCCTTGGGAGCAATTTCCAAACGCCTGAAGGTACCACGTTCATCTGTACAAACAATAGTGCGCAAGTATAAACACCATGGGGACCACGCAGCCGTCATACTGCTCAGGAAGGGATGAACGTACTTTGGTGCGATAAGTGCAAATCAATCCCAGAACAACAGCAAAGGACCTTGTGAAGATGCTGGAGTAAACAGGTACAAAAGTATCTATATCCACAGTAAAATGAGTCCTATATCGACATAACCTGAAAGGCCGCTCAGCAAGGAGAAGCCACTGCTCCAAAACCTCCATAAAAAAGCCAGACTACGGTTTGCAACTGCACATGGGGACAAAGATCATACTTTTTGGAGAAATGTCCTCTAGTCTGATGAAACAAAATAGAACTGTTTGGCCATAATGACCATCGTTATGTTTGGAGGAAAAAGGGGAACGCTTGCAAGCCGAAGAACACCATCCCAACCGTGAAGAACAGGGGTGGCAGCATCATGCTGTGGGGGTGCTTTGCTGCAGGAGGGACTGGTGCACTTCACAAAATAGATGGCATCAAGAGGAAGGAAAATTATGTGGATATATTGAAGCAACATCTCAAGACATCAGTCAGGAAGTTAAAGCTTGGTCGCAAATGGGTCTTCCAAATGGACAATGACCCCAAGTATACTTCCAAAGTTGTGGCAAAATGGCTTAAGACAACAATGTCAAGGTATTGGAGTGGCCATCACACAGCCCTGACCTCAATCCTATAGAAAATGTGTGGGCAGAACTGAAAAAGCGTGTGCGAGCAAGGAGGCCTACAAACCTGACTCAGTTACACCAGCTCTGTCAGGAGGAATGGGCCAAAATTCACCCAACTTATTGTGGGAAGCTTGTGGAAGGCTACCCGAAACGTTTGACCCAAGTTAAACAATTTAAAGGCAATGCTACGATACACTAATTGAGTGCATGTAAACTTCTGACCCACTGGGAATGTGATGAAAGAAATAAAAGCTGAAATAAATAATTCTCTCTACTCTTATTCTGACATTTCACATTCTTAAAATAAAGTGGTGATCCTATGTCACGATCGTCAAATGAGGGAGACCAAGGCGCAGCGTTGCGAGTGAACATATTCTATTTAATAAATGCTCACATGAACTAAACAACGAATGCGTGACGTCTAATGTACAACACGAACACACACGAACAAAATCCCACAACCCGAAAAAAAAACAGACAGATTAAATATGGCTCCCAATCAGAGACAACCAGCCGACAGCTGACACTTGTTGCCTCTGATTGGGAGTCACACCGGCAAACATAGAAAATAGACAACCTAGAACACCCACCAAAGAAACAGAAAACATAGAATGAAACACACCCTGGCTCAACATAATGAGTCCCCGAGCCAGGGTGTGACAGTACCCCACCCTAAAGGCGAGGACTGCGACCGCGCCTAAATACGAGCAAAAACAGGGGAGGGCTGGGTGGGCATTCCTCCTCGGCGGCGGCTCCGGCTCCGGGCTTGATCCCCACTTCCTCTCCAACCCCCCAAAGTACCCCTGGTCCTGTCTAGCCCCGCTGGCCGGAGCCGGACTGACGACACGCGCCCCTGGCTTAGTGCGTGGAGCAGGAATGGACCGGAATGGGCTGGCGACGCGCACCACAGACTTGGTGCGGAGAGCAGGAACGAGCCGGACAGGGCTGACGACTCGCACCCTTGGCTTGGTGCGTGGAGCAGGGACAGGCCGGGCTGGACTGGCGACGCACACCGTAGGCTTGGTGCGTGGAGCAGGGACAGGCCGGGCTGGACTGGCGACGCACACCGTAGGCTTGGTGCGTGGAGCAGGAACAGGCTGGAATGGGCTGGCGACGCGCACCACCGACTTGGTGCGGAGAGCAGGAACGAGCCGGACAGGGCTGACGAAACGCACCACAGGTTTGGTGCGGGGAGCAGGAACAGGCCGGGCCGGGCTGGCGACGCGCACCACAGACTTGGTGCGGAGAGCAGGAACAGGCCGGAATGGGCTGGCGACGCGCACCACCGACTTGGTGCGGAGAGCAGGAACGAGCCGGACAGGGCTGACGAGACGCACCACAGGCTTGATGCGGGGAACAGGAACAGGCCGGACCGTACTGGGGACACACACCACTGGCCCTACGCAGGGATCAGGAACGGGCCGGACCGGACTGGTAACACACCCCAGTACCTCTCGCCGTGCCTCCACACTTTCCCTCTCCTCTGTGACCAGTGGCCCCCTTAACCTGGCGGCCTCCTCTTCACACCCGCTGGACCGCTCCCTCGCGGCCTCCTGCTGCCCCGTCGTCCACGTCGTGAGCCCCCCCCTAAAAAATTTCTGGGGTTCTCTCCTCCCCGTGGACCAGGCCTCCCTAGCTCTCGCCAGACTCTCGATCCATTGCTTCATAGACCAGCCTCTCTCCTCTTCACTTAGCGTGGCCCAGCCGAAACTCCTACTCCCCTGATCCCAGGTCCTTCCTCTCTCCTCCTCACGCTGCTTGGTCTGGTACTGGTGGGATTTTCTGTCACGATCGTCAAATGAGGGAGACCAAGGCGCAGCGTTGCGAGTGAACATATTCTATTTAATAAATGCTCACATGAACTAAACAACGAATGCGTGACGTCTAATGTACAACACGAACACACACGAACAAAATCCCACAACCCGAAAAGAAAAACAGACAGATTAAATATGGCTCCCAATCAGAGACAACCAGCCGACAGCTGACACTTGTTGCCTCTGATTGGGAGTCACACCGGCAAACATAGAAAATAGACAACCTAGAACACCCACCAAAGAAACAGAAAACATAGAATGAACACACCCTGGCTCAACATAATGAGTCCCCGAGCCAGGGTGTGACATCCTAACTGACCTAAGACAGGGAATATTTACTACGATTAAATGTCAGGAATTGTGAAAAACTGAGTTTAAATGTATTTGGCTGTATGTAAACCTCCGACTTCAACTGTATTCTTAATTCCATTCCTTACTTAGATTTGTGTGTATTGGGTATATGTTGTGAAATTGTTAGATATTACTTGTTAGATATTATTGCACTGTCGGAGCTAGAAGCACAAGCATTTCGCTACACCCACAATAACATCTGCTAAAAACACGTGTAAGTGACAAATAACATTTGATTTGATTTGATTTGGTCATACTGGAGACACCACTTGGTGATACTGGGGCCGGTGACAGTCACACACTCCAAGGTTAAAACCTCAAACGTAAACAAGGAAAAGTTCAGTGGATCACAGTAAAAGAGACTGGACTGAAGCTGACCACGACACCTCTGAGGCATTCAGTAGACTGTACGCACAAAACTCTCCTCCAACATCACAAGCAATGGGTGGCAAAAAGAAACTGGACTGAACTTGACCACGACGCCTCTGAGGCATTCATGCAAATGATGGCACAAAAACCCGGCACCATCATCACAGGGTTTACCTCCAACTGAGTACAGGATCCCAACATGGAGACCATGGTGCACCAAGGCTGCATTCTGCAAGCAACATCATTCAACCACAGCAACAGCCACTAAC
The DNA here is from genome assembly GCA_036851935.1 of Coregonus suidteri. Classification (NCBI taxonomy): domain Eukaryota; kingdom Metazoa; phylum Chordata; class Actinopteri; order Salmoniformes; family Salmonidae; genus Coregonus; species Coregonus suidteri. Next base: position 5,008,136 of record CM072257.1, on the reverse strand, counting down.
ACTGAACTGAACGTTGTGAAATTGTTAGAGCTCTGTTGTGAATGTGCCTAAACCATGCTTGACACTCCAGTTGTAACTGCATTTTAAAAACAATGCATTAGCGCAATTGTAGGAGTATAGAAATAAACGTGTTATCAATGGAAAGCTTGGATCCCCCTCTTTTTTTAACAAAGGTCAAAACTGCTTTCAAAAGTGTTTTCCCCGTGATTGCATTAAGAGTTGTTGTCCGTTGACTGCTTGAATAAACGGCCCTACAAAGGCAAAGAGCATCAACTAGAAAACAGTACAACTGAAGACAAAAAAGGCTTTAAAGTTGTTTTTGCTGTTCAGCCAAATATGTCGTAGGTAGATAAGTGTAAATGCACTGATGTATCATCTTATTATGACCACTGATCTGACCTATGACCCCTTAAATGCTGATACTGCACTCTGCCTTTGTGTGACCATAAACAGCTGTATGGGTCATGCAAAAGCAAAGTGCAGTATCTAAAAAATCTAAATGTGTTTATCCAGCTTTCTTGTGGTTTTTAATGGTGTTGTGTAGTTGTGTTTTCATGTTTTGAATGTTGTATTGTAGCAACCCTCAAGCTGTTTTTATCCATAAGGTAAGAACTATTTCATCACGGAGAATGTTTATCCTTATGTGACTTTGTATTAATATCAATGCTGTCCTTTTCTTTATGTTAGCGAGCGTTTCAATATTTTGTTTGCTATCTTTCTTACCATTATCTGGGTATTTCCATTTCAATGCGAGTTAAACCATAATGTTTCCCCGTGATTGGGCCATGTTTATTCTGGTGATAACTGGATCACTGGCTGTCTCATGGAGTGTGTGAGGGTGAGTGTCATGGTCGGGATGGCCTGAACTCAGAGCCTGATAGAATACCAAGGAAAACCGTAGTAACTACAGTAGAACATGGTGGCAGTAACTTCACTTACTGCTGTTTCCTTGGTTTTTACTGGGATTTTGTAGTTACAGCAAATTTGACCCTCCATTTTCTCTGAAACAGAAGATAATTGAACCAGGACACTTTGTCACAAGATATAACAGATACTACGAAGTCTGATTTAGGTCTGAACTCATCTTTGACCAAATGTGTAGCAGCAGTTTGCAATTGTACGGCAGAATAGCTGTGTACATAATCCTAATACCTCTTCATGGACTACATTTGAACACTTGAACAGTGTCTTCTGTTAGGGTGTGAACTGGTATGGTAAGATTACCTAGTGGGGCCAGTAACTGAAAGGTTGCTGGTTCGAATACCTGAGCCGTCAAGGTAAAAATCTGTCTGTGCCCTTAAGCAAGGCACTTACACCTGATTTGCTCCAGGGGGCGCCGTACTACTATGACCCTGTAAAACAACACATTTCACTGCATCTGTCCGGTGTCTGTGACAATGCATTTACAAATATTTGATTTATTTATTACAACAGTTAATTTAACAATGCTGGTTATAAATCTTGTTGACATTCATCCAAGGACACCTTGACTTGCATTACACTCTCACTCCAGAAAAATATTCTCATGAAATAAATGACTTATAGTTAGAGAAAAGGATTCCTGTGAACGCGGCCTGCTACAAGCAGGAAACAAGTTATGGATGTGTGATCTGTCTTGTCATCTTTTTGGGGTAACCACATTGGAACATTCCAACATTCATCTTTAAGGACATGAACTGGCAGAACAGGTTTCAGCAAAGTATGGAGTCATTGTTTTCAGGAAGGTGTCTCCATGGCGATAGGAGGGACAGGAGGCAGACTAAGGGCAAGGGAAGCCACCTGAACTACTGCCCTACAAAGGCAAAGAGCAGTCTACGCAAACAGTGAATCTGAGAAAAATGGCTTCAAAGTTGGGGTTTTTGTCCAATCATATCAACCATGACCACTGATCTGACCTATGACCCCTTGAATGCTGATACTGCAATCAGCCTTTGTATGACCTTAAACAGCTGTATGGGTAATGCACAAGCAAAGTGCAGTATGTAGAAATCTAAATGTGTTGATCCAGCTTTGTTGTTGTTTTTCTGTTTGATGGAAACAGTTTGAGAGTTGTAACTATATTACAACTGTATTTAATGCTGTTATGTAGTCGTGTTTTCATGTTTTCAATGTTGTATTGGAGTAGGCCTAACCCTCACCAATATTTCTGTTGATGGAGAGAGACACCAGACAAGACATAGAGACAGCAACAGAAGAATAGGATATGATGGAGAGAGACACCAGACAAGACACAGAGACAGCAACAGAAGAATATGATATGATGGAGAGAGACACCAGACAAGACACAGAGACAGCAACAGAAGAATATGATATGATGGAGACAGACACCAGACAAGACACAGAGACAGCAACAGAATAATATGATATGATGGAGAGAGACACCAGACAAGACACAGAGACAGCAATAGAAGAACAGGATATGATGGAGAGAGACAGAACAGGCCATAACAGAAGAAAATAGACACAGGAGACAGTAACAAACTGGAACCTGAGACAGCAACAGACAAGACACAGATAGAAACAGACAAGACACAGACAGCAACAGACAAGACACAGACAACAGACAAGACACAGACAGCAAAATACAATTTACAGACAGCAACAGACAAGACACAGACATCAACAGACAAGACACAGAGAAAGTGACAGAAGAGGGCAGATGGAGAGAGAACCAAGGTTGGTTGAGCAGAAGAAGGCAGACAAGAGAGACAGCAACAGAAGAGGGGAGACAAGAGAGACAGCAACAGAAGGGGGGAGACAGGAGAGACAGCAACAGAAGAGGGGAGACAAGAGAGACAGCAACAGAAGAGTGGAGACAAGAGAGACAGCAACAGAAGAGGGGAGACAAGAGAGACAGCAACAGAAGGGGGGAGACAAGAGAGACAGCAACAGAAGAGGGCAGACAAGAGAGACAGCAACAGAAGAGGGGAGACAAAGAGAGACAGCAACAGAAGAGGGCAGACAAGAGAGACAGCAACAGAAGAGGGAAGACAAGAGCGGACAGCAACAGAACAGAAGAGGGTAGACAAGAGAGACAGCAACAGAAGAGGGTAGACAAGAGAGACAGCAACAGAAGAGGGCAGACAAGAGAGACAGCAACAGAAGAGGGGAGACAAGAGAGACAACAGCAGAAGAGGGGAGACAAGAGAGACAGCAACAGAAGAGGGCAGACAAGAGAGACAGCAACAGAAGAGGGCAGACAAGAGAGACAGCAACAGAAGAGGGCAGACAAGAGAGACAACAGCAGAAGAGGGGAGACAAGAGAGACAGCAACAGAAGGGGGGAGACAAGAGAGACAGACAAGAGAGACAGCAACAGAAGAGGGCAGACAAGAGAGACAGCAACAGAAGAGGGAAGACAAGAGAGACAGCAACAGAAGAGGGTAGACAAGAGAGACAGCAACAGAAGAGGGAAGAAGAAGAGAGAGACAGCAACAGAAGAGGGCAGACAAGAGAGACAACAACAGAAGAGGGGAGACAAGAGAGACAGCAACAGAAGAGGGGGGGAGACAAGAGAGACAGCAACAGAAGAGGGCAGAAAAGAGAGACAGCAACAGAAGAGGGCAGACAAGAGAGACAGCACAGCAACAGAAGAGGGCAGACAAGAGAGAGACAGCAACAGAAGGGGGGGAGACAAGAGAGACAGCAACAGAAGAGGGCAGACAAGAGAGACAGCAACAGAAGACGGCAGACAAGAGAGACAGCAACAGAAGAGGGCAGACAAGAGAGACAACAGCAGAAGAGGGGAGACAAGAGAGACAGCAACAGAAGGGGGGAGACAAGAGAGACAGCAACAGAAGAGGGCAGACAAGAGAGACAGCAACAGAAGAGGGAAGACAAGAGAGACAGCAACAGAAGAGGGTAGACAAGAGAGACAGCAACAGAAGAGGGCAGACAAGAGAGACAGCAACAGAAGAGGGCAGACAAGAGAGACAGCAACAGAAGGGGGGGAGACAAGAGACAGCAACAGAAGAGGGTAGACAAGAGAGACAGCAACAGAAGAGGGCAGACAAGAGAGACAGCAACAGAAGAGGACAGACAAAGAGAGACAGCAACAGAAGAGGGCACAAGACAAGAGAGACAGCAGCAACAGAAGGGGGAGACAAGAGAGACAGCAACAGAAGAGGGCAGACAAGAGAGACAGCAACAGAAGAGGGCAGACAAGAGACAGACAGCATAAGAAGAGGGCAGACAATAGAGAGACAGCAACAGAAGAGGGGAGACAAGAGAGACAGCAACAGAAGAGCAGACAAGAGAGACAGCAACAGAAGAGGGCAGACAAGAGAGAGACAGCAACAGAAGAGGGGGGCAGACAAGAGAGACAGCAACAGAAGCAAGGGCAGACAGCAACAGAAGAGGACAGACAAGAGAGCAGAAGAGGGGAGACAAGAGAGACAGCAACAGAAGGAGGGGGAGACAAGAGAGACAGCAACAGAAGAGGGCAGACAAGAGAGACAGCAACAGAAGAGGGCAGACAAGAGAGACAGCAACAGAAGAGGGGAGACAAGAGAGACAGCAACAGAAGAGGGGAGACAAGAGAGACAGCAACAGAAGAGGGGAGACAAGAGAGACAGCAACAGAAGAGGGGAGACAAGAGAGACAGCAACAGAAGAGGGGAGACAAGAGAGACAGCAACAGAAGAGGGCAGACAAGAGAGACAGCAACAACAGAAGAGGGGAGACAAGAGAGACAGCAACAGAAGAGGGGAGACAAGAGAGACAGCAGCAGAAGAGGGAAGACAAGAGAGACAGCAACAGAAGACAGAGAAAGTAATGGAGAGAGGCAGAGGAGGGGAGATCACACAGTAGAATGTATCACTTAAAGCTGGTCTATATATTCTAATTACTGCACAGTGAGTGTGTGACAAGTGTGTGTGTGGGGGGGGGGGGGGGGTATGTGTGTGTGTGTCTGTGAGTGAGGGGTGACAAGAGAGAGACAGCAACAGAAGAGAGACAAGAGAGTAAGAGAGACAGCAACAGAAGAGGGGAGACAAGAGAGACATAACAGAAGAGGCATTATAAGACAGCATACAGAAGAGGGGAGACAAGTCAACAGCAACAGAAGAGGGGAGAAAGAGAGACAACATTCTCCATGATGAAATAACCTTAGGCCTACTATAATACAACATTGAAAACAGAGAAAACACGACTACATAACACATTTAATATAGTTCTAATGGAAGGTAGTAAACAACTATCAAACACAGTTCCATCAAACAGACAGAGAAAACAACAAGAAAGTTGGATCAACATATTTAGATTTCTTGATGCTGCACTTTGCCGTTGCATTACCCATGTACAACATTTAAGGTCATACAAAGGCAGAGTTCAGTATCAGCATTTTAGGGGTCTATCATAGGTCAGATACAGTGGTTATGGTTGATATGCACGGACGTTGCATGCGTAGTTTGCTCTTTGCCTTTGTAGGGCAGAGTAGTTCAGGTGGCTTGCCCTTGCCCTTTAGTCTGCCTCCTGTCCCTCCTATCACCATGAGACACCAACCTTCCTGAAAAACAATGACTCCATTCTTCATGTCCTAAAAGATTTGAATGTTCCAATGTGGTTGGCCAAAAAGATGACAAGATAGATCACACATTCATCATTCAGGGTTACTATCAACAGAAATGTCACATTTCTGGTTTGTCCATACCTTGTTTCCTGCATGTAGCAGTGTGCGTTTACAGGAATCATTTTCTCTAACTATAAGTCACATGATTTCATGAGAATAATAGTTTTGGATCAACGTCAACAAGAGTGTAAGTTAGAGGGTAATGCAAGTCATGAGGTGTCCTGTTTGGATCAAGACCAATGTCAACAAGTGCCTTTATAACCAGCATTGTTAAATATTAACTGTGGAATTGCAAAAAAATATATATGTTTTTATTGTCAGATACACCGGATAGGTGCAGTGAAATGTGTTGTGTTACAGGGTAAGGCATAGTAGTACAGCACCCATGAAGCAAGTTAGTGTAAGTGCCTTGGTCTTAAGGGCACATCAACAGATTTTCACATTGACGGCTCGGGTATATTTGAACCAGCGACCAGAGTAAAAGTTACTGGCCCAACGTTCTAACCAGTAAAAACCGAGGGCAGTAATGGAAGGTAGAAAAAACAAATGTGACCACACCATACCAGGTCCCCCTAAAAGAAGACAATGTTTAAGTGTTCAAATGTAGTCCATGAAGAGGTATTAGTATATATGTGCACAGCTATTCTGCCGTACAATTGCAAACTGCTGCTACACATTTGGTCAAAGATGAGTTCAGACCTAAATCAGGCTTCATAGTATCTGTTATATCAGAATTGTGACAAAGTGTCCTGGTTTCAATTATCTTCTGTTTCAGAGAAAATGGAGGGTCAAATTTGATGCAACTACAAAATCCCAGTAAAAACGAAGGAAACAGCAGCAGTAAGTGAGGTTACTGCCATCTGGCTTTGTTCCACCATGTTCTACTGCAGTTACTACCGGGTTTCCTTGGTATTCTATCAGGCTCTGAGTTCAGGCCATCCCGACCATGACACTCACCCTCACACACTCCATGAGACAGCCAGTGGTCCAGTTATCACCAGAATAAACATGGCACAATTCCGCAACAGAAAAAAAAATATTGGATAATTTTGGTCATAAAGTCAGTCTTTTCCAAAAACTGAGTTTAGTGTGAGACTTGTGGTTGTGACTGCATCACAACATAAATGAAGAGAGACACCTGGCAGACAAGACATTGAGACAAGCAACAGAAGTTGCCCACATGACCCACAGCAACCTAAAGAAAGGATAGACAGCCATATGATGGCCAGAGACACCAGACAAGACAAGAGACAGCAACAGAAGAATAGGATAAATAATCAATTCAGACAAGAGACAGCAACAGAAGAATGCAACTGCACGAGACCAATCGTAATGCAGAGAGACTGTGGTAAAAGAATGGTATGATGGAGAATTTGGATATCAGAAGAATAGGATATGATGGGCTAGTTAGGGACCATCAGTAAATTACACCATGTACATGGGACGACATGTTACAATTCCAATAGCTCCAAATTTGGATTGCAAAACTAAAGAGAGACATCAGACAAGACACAGAGACAGCAACAGAAGAATATGATACGATGGAGAGAGACACCAGACAAGACACAGAGACAGCAACAATAGAAATATGATATGATGGAGAGAGACACCAGACAAGACACAGAGACAGCAAGGAAGAGAGAATAGGATATGATGGAGAGAGATAGAGACACCAGACAAGACACAGAGACACCAGACAAGACACAGGGACAGCAATAGAAGAATAGCAACAGATGATGGATATGATGGAGAGAGACACCAGACAAGACACAGGGACAGCAACAGAAGAATATGATATGATGGAGAGAGACACCAGACAAGACACAGAGACAGCAACAGAAGAATAGGATATGATGGAGAGAGACACCAGACAAGACACAGAGACAGCAACAGAAGAATAGGATATGATGGAGAGAGACACCAGACAAGACACAGAAACAGCAACAGAAGAATAGGATATGATGGAGAGAGACACCAGACAAGACACAGAGACAGCAACAGAAGAATAGGTTATTACATTTTAGTCACTTATCCAGAGCGACTTACCGTTAGTAAATGCATACTACAGCATACATGTTTTTTTATTTTTATTTTTTATACTGGCCCCCCGTGGGAAACAAACCCACATCCCTGCGGCCCAAACCCTCCCCTACCTTGGACGACGCGCTGGACCAATTGTGCGCCGCCCATGGGTCTCCCGGTCACGAACCAGGATCTCTAATGGCACAGCTAGAACTGCGATGCAGTGCCTTAAAACCACTGCGCCACTCGGGAGTCGATGGAGAGAGACACCAGACAAGATGAAAGACATCACTAGACGACGCAAAGAAAGTGATGGAAAGAGACAGAGGAGGGGAGAACACACAGTAGACTATCACTAAAAGCTGATATAGGGATTCTAATTAATGCAGAGAGAGAGAGAGAGAGAGAGAGAGAGAGAGAGAGAGAGAGAGAGAGAGAGAGCAAGAGAGAGAGAGAGAGAGAGAGAGAGAGAGAGAGAGAGAGAGAGAGAGAGAGAGAGAGAGAGAGAGAGAGAGAGAGAGAGAGAGAGAGAGAGAGAGAGAGAGAGAGAGAGAGAGAGAGAGAGAGAGAGAGAGAGAGAGGGGGTTTAGGTACTGTGGGATTCTTTAATCAGTTTGGCTCATTGGACAGGTCAGAGTCTATATTTGAAGTTCTTGAGTGGTTTTTGGCAATACACTAGTGTTGTATTCATGGATTTAGCTGTTGAAATTCCTTCCCGGACCCCTCCTACTGGCTGTGGGCTAAGCCACCGATGTCTTCAAATCCTAGGGTAGAGAGGAGCTGCTACCCCTGGGGAGAGAGGAGCTGATACCCCTGGGGAGAGAGGAGCTGTTACCCCTGGGGAGAGAGGAGCTGATACCCCTGGGGAGAGAGGAGCTGCTACCCCTGGGGAGAGAGGAGCTGATACCCCTGGGGAGAGAGGAGCTGTTACCCCTGGGGAGAGAGGAGCTGTTACCCTGGGGAGAGAGGAGCTGCTACCCCTGGGGAGAGAGGAGCTGATACCCCTGGGGAGAGAGGAGCTGATACCCCTGGGGAGGGAGGAGCTGTTACCCCTGGGGAGAGAGGAGTTGCTACCAGGAGAGACTGCGACCCTGCTCGGGAAGAGCTTAACGATTGGTGATTCTTGGGTCACGTTTGGCAGGAGCTTCAGTGATGAAGACTGCTGAACTTGCTGATGTTTCACGATATGCCATGGCCGTCTCAGTCACCAGGTCTCAACCCAATTTAACACTGATGGGAGATTCTGGAGCAGTGCCTGAGACAGTGTTTTCCACCACCATCAACAAAACACCAAATTATGGAATTTCTTAAGGAGGAATGACGTCACATCCCTCCAATAGAGTTCCAGACACTTGTAGAATGTATGCCAAGACACATCTACACCAAAACAGGCTTAAAACACAACAAGCAACAACATTTTCTCTTTCTAATCTACTGTTAACTATTTTCACTCAGGAAGGTATTTTGTGTGAAAGAGAGACAAATAAATATTGTGGAAAGATTGTGTGTTCATTAGTGCCCACCGTAGCAAAACGTTTGGCAACAGAAACCGTTTAGGTCACGTTGTACAGCGTTTGGAGTAAACTGTTTATGTAACATTTTAAAACTGTTGGCTGCGGAGTAAACTAATGAATACAACCCAGGTTGTAGCCTACAACTCGGCTGTTGATGTCTGCCTCATGCTGAAACCTGAACTTAGCCTGAGGGGTGGACTATGATGCAAGCTAGATATACTGTTTTTTTTATAGCTTATCTAGATTTCAGTTAGCTTCACATTCCAGATCAGACTTCACCCATAAGAATACACAGAGTGCTAGTCATCAGGAAGGTGCTCTTTCAGTAGAACTGAAAATATCTCAATGACTTGACATGTTCTGGTTGTGAATTCAGGCTACAAGGTGAGAATCCTGCCAGGAATGATTGTAAAGTGTGTAGAGAAATTAAATGTATGGTGTAATTTTAGTACAGTGAATGTATGTAAAACACTCAGACCTAACAGTTTACTTCTACTGAGACAGGTACGTGTCAGTCTAATCATACAAAATGTCGCTAACTGAACACGGGCATGTCAAATTCAATATATTCATATATTATAGTTCTACATTTAACATTTCATATGATAAATGTAATTGTATCATAGTTCCACTATAGTGTAGTGATCCTCGCTAAATGAGCCACGTCACAATTCCAACCAAGTAACCCAATTGGCGCCAACGGCGCGATGCATAGGATGTTTGCCTTTTACACATGCAACCTGGGTTCGCTTCCCTGCTCCACTGTTCGCTACATTGGTGTCAGAAGTGGTATGGTGTCTGTGAGGCCATCAGAATTGATGGTCCAGACATGTGAGGGGTCTGAGTAGTCGAAGCACGGGACTTGCTTTTGTAGGGAACAGTGTGAGTCAGGTTAAAATTCCCATTTGCAGCGAGTGGAAGGGCTGAGAGGAATGTGGCCTTGTGTTGCTGCACTGTCTATAACTACCTTAACAAACAGTAACAGGAAGATGAGGTGAAAAATATCATTCACGACTACATGTTGTTACAGGCTTTGGTATTTCCATTTATATTTTGAGGTTGGACGTTAGCACGTTGGCCGCACCTCTTTGCGCCACCTCAATAGACAGTATGCTTATGCCTGTGCTGGCTTGTCATCTCTTTAGTCAGAAGGGTTCCATCTGTTATGTGATATTGAAGAGCAGCTGGTCCAGTGTTCTGGTTGGCCTTAGAGATGTTAGAAGACTGGCACCTCTTTGTAGCTCTGCTTCTTTAAGTTGATGAACAAAGTCTTTCTGTCTTGTATCTACCAGGGTTTGTTTGGTTTGGTCTGGTTTGGTCTGGTTTGGTTTGGTCTGGTTTGGTTTGGTCTGGTCTGGTTTTGGTTTGGTTTGGTTTGGTCTGGTTTGGTTTGGTCTGGTTTGGTCTGGTTTGGTTTGGTTTGCTCCACTTGTTTTTTTACTCCATATTGTAAGTTGGAGGGTTTTTATTTCAGATGTCCTCGTCTGGAGCCACTTCAATGGGCACTCATGGTGGGAGTCTTTTAGGTACCACTTTCTTGTTGCTAGTCAACATTCAGTGAACACTAGGGATTGGACGATTAATACCGGAGGTCTGATGCGCCGTTGCAGTTTTCAAAGCACTACTGATTCGACACAACGTATCAATGCTTGTATCAAAGTAACAATACTACGTGATGATGACTGTCGAAGCTTCGGACATCACACTACCATCTGACAGCTGTCAGAAGAGCACTGACCTCTGCTGGAAGCTTTGTGTTTTTATCTATACTGAACAAAAATACACTGCTCAAAAAAATAAAGGGAACACTTAAACAACACAATGTAACTCCAAGTCAATCACACTTCTGTGAAATCAAACTGTCCACTTAGGAAGCAACACTGATTGACAATACATTTCACATGTTGTTCTGCAAATGGAATAGACAACAGGTGGAAATTATAGGCAATTAGCAAGACACCCCCAATAAAGGACTGGTTTTGCAGGTGGTGACCACAGACCACTTCTCAGTTCCTATGCTTCCTGGCTGATGTTTTGGTCACTTTTGAATGCTGGCGGTGCTTTCACTCTAGTGGTAGCATGAGACGGAGTCTACAACCCACACAAGTGGCTCAGGTAGTGCAGCTCATCCAGGATGGCACATCAATGCGAGCTGTGGCAAGAAGGTTTGCTGTGTCTGTCAGCGTAGTGTCCAGAGCATGGAGGCGCTACCAGGAGACAGGCCCAGTACATCAGGAGACGTGGAGGAGGCCGTAGGAGGGCAACAACCCAGCAGCAGGACGGCTTCCTCTGCCTTTGTGCAAGGAGGAGCAGGAGGGAGCACTGCCAGAGCCCTGCAAAATGACCTCCAGCAGGCCACAAATGTGCATGTGTCTGCTCAAACGGTCAGAAACAGACTCCATGAGGGTGGTATGAGGGCCCGACGTCCACAGGTGGGGGTGTTGTGCTTACAGCCCAACACCGTGCAGGACGTTTGGCATTTGCCAGAGAACACCAAGATTGGCAAATTCGCCACTGGCGCCCTGTGTGCTCTTCTCTGATTTAAGCAGGTTCACACTGAGCACATGTGACAGACGTGACAGAGTCTGGAGACGCTGTGGAGAACGTTCTGCTGCCTGCAACATCCTCCAGCATGACCGGTTTGGCGGTGGGTCAGTCATGGTGTGGGGTGGCATTTCTTTGGGGGGCCGCACAGCCCTCCATGTGCTCGCCAGAGGTAGCCTGACTGCCATTAGGTACCGAGATGAGATCCTCAGACCCCTTGTGAGACCATATGCTGGTGTGGTTGGCCTGGGTTCCTCCTAATGCAAGACAATGCTAGACCTCATGTGGCTGGGAGTGTGTCAGCAGTTCCTGCAAGAGGAAGGCATTAGTGCTATGGACTGGCCCGCCCGTTCCCCAGACCTGAATCCAATTGAGCACATCTGGGACATCATGTCTCACTCCATCCACCAACGCCACGTTGCACCACAGACTGTCCAGGAGTTGGTGGATGCTTTAGTCCAGGTCTGGGAGGTGATCCCTCAGGAGACCATCCGCCACCTCATCAGGAGCATGCCCAGGCGTTGTAGGGAGGTCATACAGGCACGTGGAGGCCACACACACTACTGAGCCTCATTTTGACTTGTTTTTAGGACATTACATCAAAGTTGGATCAGCCTGTAGTGTGGTTTTCCACTTTAATTTTGAGGGTGACTCCAAATCCAGACCTCCATGGGTTGATAAATTTGATTTCCATTGATATTTTTTGTGTGATTTTGTTGTCAGCACATTCAACTATGTAAAGAAAAAAAGTATTTTATAAGATTATTTCATTCATTCAGATCTAGGATGTGTTATTTTAGTGTTCCCTTAATTTTTTTGAGCAGTGTATAAACGCAACATGTAAAGTGTTGGTCCCATGTTCATGAGCTGAAATAAAATATCCCAGAAATGTTCCATACGCACAAAAAGCATATTTCTCTCCGATTTTGTGCACACATTTGTTAACATCCCTGTTAGTGAGCATTTATCCGTTGCAAAGATAATTCATCCACCAGACAGGGGTGGAATATCAAGAAGCTGATTAAAACAGCATGATCATTACACAGGTACACCTTGTGCTGGAGACAATAAAATGCCACTTGAAAATGTGCAGTTTTGTCACAAAACACAATGCCACAGATGTCTCAGGTTTTTGAGGGAGCGTGCCATTGGCATGCTGACTGCAGGAATGTCCACCAGAGCTGTTGCCAGAGAATTACATTGGTGTCAGAAGTGGAATGGCGGCTGTGAGGCCATCAGAACGCACGGCTCGGACGTGTGAGTAGTCGACTTCCTGGTCGGAGGGGGCAGTGTGAGCCACATTCCAATTCCCACCATGTGGGAATGTATAATTAGGTTTAACCCTATAGACAGGTTATAATTAGGTTTAACCCTATAGACAGGTTATAATTAGGTTTTAACCCTATAGACAGGTTATAATTAGGTTTAACCCCTATAGACAGGTTATAATTAGGTTTAACCATATTGCTGCGATGCTTAGGGTGTTTGCCTTTTTCGCCAGCGACCTGGGTTCACTGCCCTGCCCCACTGTTTTCTACAATATTAATATCACAGGCTACCCAACGTCCGTTGAACAAAGAGACACAACAATATGAGTGAAAGGATTTTAGGATAATATCAGTTAGTGTTCATTTAGAGTTGTCTTCTGGGTTCAGCCTTCTAGCTTCCTTTATCAATTGGGTGAAATGTAACAAATGGCATGGTCTCAAAGTTTGGAGATAACCAGGCCCAGTTTAAATCACTATGACAACCATTTAATTATTTCACCAGAGCAGCAAGGGAATCTAGAGACTCAACCTTTGCAGAATCAGAATCACCTTTATTTGCCAAGTACATTTGCACATACATATGTAGGATCTTAATTTGAGCCAGTTTGCTACAGCAGGAAAATATTCCTGCAGCAACAGAAAATGTAAATTATTATGTGAATTATAATTAATGGACATTTTTGTACCGGTTGATACATTTTTATAAGCGAAACTCAAGTCTGGAATTTGTAAGTGGAAATTACAAACTTCAAAAGCCTTTTAAACCTAAAATACACTATAGTTTTACATTTCCTGCATTGCGGGAAAGTTATTCTGCAGTGGGGGGGGGGGGGGGTGGGGGGGTTGGGGGGGTGTGGGGGGGGGGTGTTCAAATTAAATCTTACATCTGTACACATAATTCTACATGGTGATAGTGACAGACAACATTTAGAGGACAGAATACAGACAGATGAGTTTACACAAATGTCTGTACAACATTATGCACAACTAGGAAGAGTGAGCATAGAGCTATAAGATAATGAACAGTGGATATACAGATATACAGTACAGTGGGTATACAGTTGGTATACAGATATACAGTACAGTAGGAATACAGTTGGTATACAGATTTACAGTACAGTGGGTATACAGTTGATATACAGATCAATACAAATAGACCTACGATTAAAATTATAGATGATCATTTCTTTGTCAGTGGGCAAACATACAAAATCAGCAGGGGATCAAATACTTTTTTCCCTCACTGTACAGTTGCTATACGGTGGATGTCCACATTTACAGTACCAGTATAAATATATCTAAGAGAGATGAACAGAGTGCAAATGCAGTTATAGTTCAGTTATTTAGTGTACAGTTCAGAGATGGCTTGATGTGGGTGAGGCAGTATAGAGTGTATAGTCCTTTAGTCTCTATGGGCCAGATGGTAGTGTACAGTTCAGAGATGGCTTGATGTGGTGTGGGCAGCATTAGAGTGTATAGTCCTTTAGTCTCTATGGGCCAGATGGTAGTGTACAGTTCAGAGATGGCTTGATGTGGTGAGCAGCATAGAGTGTATAGTCCTTAGTCTCTATGGGCCAGATGGTAGTGTACAGTTCAGAGATGGCTTGATGTGGTGTGCAGCATAGAGTGTATAGTCCTTTAGTCTCTATGGACCAGATGGTAGTGTACAGTTCAGAGATGGCTTGATGTGTGGTGAGCAGCAGGGACGGCTTGTTCAATAGGGCGATATGGGCGACGCACTGCCAAACGGGAAAAGGAAGGGATTTTTTTTTTCTAATCAATTATAAAAAATAAAAAAAAATTTTTTTTTTTTTTTTTTTTAATAAATTTATAAAAAATTATATCACGGCAACAGCAGTTATCAGTGTTCACGTCTGATCTGCCCAGCCACTAAATGTCAAATCAGGCTAAAGTCGTTGCTTCAAATGGCCCCGCCCGTTTTTTGGGCGATTTTCAGTCAGGTTGAAAATCGCCCAGAAGTCTCTCATAGCCTGTCATGTAAAATCTATTTTTTTTCACATTTCAAAGCTTTCAATACATTCTCTATGGGTGTCTGTGTGCATGCACTTACGCGCTTTCGTCATACGTGACGTAACGTTGAACGTAACTAAGACAATGGCGGCTATCAGCGTCTATGTTGCGACCTGCAGTGTGGCGTTATTTTATGTTTTTAATTTGTAGAGGACTTAGTTTACAAACATTCTGCAAACATTCTGCTTGGACTGATCTTCGGTTTTGGACTGATCTTGTTGATCGTGTACATACCCGCTACGAACGGACTAAATAATGAAAACGCTGCTGGCAGAGAGGTGGAGCCCGGCCACCTTCACCCTGGTCAGAGCGGACCGCGATCCTGGTAAGAGAGCGACTCTGTACCCCGACATTGAACTGCTTTCTGTGTCATTGAACCTTACTATTGTTGATAAAACAAGTTTACTGGAGAACGGAGAAGGAAAATAGTAGAGACTTTTGGACAAGGTGGATAATTGTATAATATAAGGCAGTTTATTCAGAGGTAAAGATATCTGCAATCGCGTTCACGGACCCGTTCGTCAAACTCTTAGGGGAGCTATAAATCAAGCCCCCATTACTTACCATATCAGATAAGAGAAATTGCTGCAGCTACATATATTTTACATCCTGGCCCTACATAGTTCACTATTTGCATCACTTACCAAAATATTACATGTGGTCATATATGCTTGGAAAGTGGAGATGCCATAGAACGTCAAAAAAGTAAACATGCTGGAGACACATTGCGTTTGCTAGCGAAGAGATTTCGTTGTGGGCAAATGAACTTGGGCTGGAATTGCCAGGAACCTCACGATAAGATATATGCATCAGCATTGCGAGTCTCATGATTCATTATACGTATTGCGATTCGATACGTGATTTTATTGCGCACCATATGTCTGTTGCAGAGGGATCAGAAAGCCCCATGAGAACGAGTTTTGATCAGTCATGGAAAATAAAAGTGCTGAAAACAAATTGGCTCCCAATGTGAAAAGATTGAGAACAAGCTATGAAGAACAAAATAATGTGTTTTGGTGCAGGTACAGCCAACTAGCGCTAAAAATATTGCGATATGTCAATACAGTATATCGTAAAGTATCACTATGTAACTCGATTCTTTCACCCCCAATCCTCAAATTAACGGTAAATAACTGAATTGTTTGCCCCACATTTAGCTTAAGATGATTAGCTAGCCAGCTAAAATGTTTTATTTAGTTAGCAGTCGCATCTACAATAGTTTACTGTCAATAACATGTCTCCAAAAATGACGTGGGTGTCTCCAATTGTGTTGACATTTTACAATTGCAATGCGCATCCATGAGGAAGAAATCCACTTTCTGTAGCTCAGCTGTAGAGCATGGTGCTTGTAACGCCAAGGTAGTGGGTTCGATCCCCGGGACACACCCATACACAAAAATGTATGCACGCATGACTGTAAGTCGCTTTGGATAAAAGCGTCTGCTAAATGGCATATTATTATTATTATTAGTATATTATTATCTGAAGAGAGCCCCGAAACATTGTGTGCAGACATTTTATGCAATAAATGAAGTAGGTTCAATCTAGTAGTTCTGATTTCTGATTGGTCCTGATGAGTTGGGCAAGGTCCCCTCCAGGCTACTGTCACTGTTGCATTGGCTCTGAGTCGGGTTCTCTGTCTTCAAATGTTCAGCCTAAGAGAGGGGATTTTTTGTGTGTCGTGTGTGTGTGTGTGTGTGTGTGTTTTAACAGTGATGATGTGTGTGTGTGTGTGGTGTTAAACAGTGATGATGTGTGTGTGTGTGTGTTTGTGTGTGTGTGTGTCCTCAGAGCAAGAACTCGTGAGTTGGAAGAACTGAGAGGCCTATGGCGTGGGTGTGGGCGTCCTTGGCACCTGCTGACAAGGCTGACAAGATAGGACCCTTTTGTCCATTGTATTGGATAGGAACATAACTTATAACCAGCTCCTGACCTAAAATAGATCTTAGCACAACATTTTACTCAACATATCATATTCCATATTCACTATAACAAATATATTTACTACGACATTAGCAAGAACCCGCCACATCCTCAGCCGGCTAATCCAGTGGTTGTGAAGTTTTTCGGAGTGTTTGAGTTAGCTTTGCGAGGCAAAGATGAAAACTGAGGGGCTCCACCAACCCTGGTAAGCCAACACTTTGAGATCAGTCAAATAAATGCTTCTGGTATTGACTTATATGCTGCCCCTGTCTTCATGTTGTTGCTGGACATCTTTTTTAAATGTGTGTAGGTCACCTAAAATCATCAGAAAAATTTGCCCCTCCTGAGAATTTTTTCAGGAGCCGCCACTGGTGAGCAGCATAGAGTGTTTATAGTCTTTAGTCTCTATGGACCAGATGGTAGTGTACAGTTCAGAGATGGCTTTTGATGTGGTGTGCAGCATAGAGTGTATAGTCCTTTAGTCTCTATGGGCCAGATGGCCAGTTGGTGAGGGCCACAGCATGGGGAAAGAAAAACTGTTCAGATGGGGGTCTATAACATCCAATCACATAGGTTTACAGCAGCTGACAGTTGCAACGTTATTGCTAATAACTCAAACTGCCTTATTTAGATAAAGACATAATCTCTCTACAGATGTAGGATCTTCATTTGATCACCCTGTAGCAGGATAACACTAAAACTAGTAGTGTATTTGAGTGTATTTAAGCTTTAAAAAAAGCGTTTCTGAAGTGATCAATTGCACTTTTCTATTATAAAATTAATCATTCATTATAATCCACATAATAATTAAAATGTCCTGTTGCTGCAGGGATTATTGTCCTGCTGTAGCAAACTGGCTAAAATTAAGATCCTACATCTGTAGCAATACACCTCTCTTTTGGTGTACATGGCTATATCAGGATTGACTTTTGACCATTTTACATCTTTTATTTACTGTTGTTTAGTCTGGTTGAATGAGTCGCCTATAAAAGCTACTTCATCTGCAAGAGAACAGGCGGGGCTGCACCAGCAACTGTAAGAAGTTATGTGATTTCCTCATATGAACGTGGGAAAGTAAGTGTGTAGCCTACGCAGTTACACAAGGCTGTTGAAACTGTGGCACATATTTCTCACGGTAACATTAGAAGTCGGATAAATGTGTTGATATGTAGGAAAGACGGGCAGACTCTCATAGGTCTAGGCTAAACTACAAACTATTATAAGGTTAGGTCAACGTCAGACATTCAATAGTCAGAGTAGGTTTGAGCTATGATCACTTATCATGCTGACAAACCTGATGGTCTCCGTTTGAAATGGTGTGTAAAATACCATGCCTAGGCTACAAGCTCTGTCCTGCTACTGGTAGGTCTATAACGTTATGGGAACTGATCTGGAACAGGTTTAGGCTGGTCATCTAGGATATGTAGGCTATAGCTGAGGTATAGACCTCCATCTGTATCAGGACTAGGCTCCTGCTACTGTTACTGTTATAACGTTATGGGAACTGATCTGAACAGGTTTAGGCTGGTCATCTAGGCTATAGCTGAGGTCAGTGGTGATTTTAGCATGTCAATCTTGGTGGGGCAAAACATAAATAAAGGGGGATGCATGCCAGCAAAGCCACTCCACAACACACAACACTAAACAATACATTCATTTGCACTATAACGGTGAGAAACGGTGGCCACCAAAACTGTTAGGGCCTACATAAAGCAGAGTCCCAACAGTAGAGTCCCAACAGCTGTCTATGTCATTTCTCTTCATTATTTATCTTCATGATGACCAATAATTAAAAAAGGATTTGCCTGTAGATTGTCGACTTGATTCATGATGATGACTGCTGGTAAGATTTTGAAAGCATGATGTTGACCTGATCAGTCCAATCAAAGCTACTGTAGATATAATGTGTTTTGACGTCATTTTATCTGTTGGCCAATGACCTGTCTTGGATGGGCACTTCTAATGTAACTCTATGGCAGCACCCAAGGGGCTTGAATTTTCTAGCTCTACCCTTAGACTTGGCGGTGACGTAGTGTCCCCATGAGTGACAGAAACACTGAGCAATCACGAAGCAACGCTCCGTATTTTCTCTCTGGCTTGCCCCACCACCACAGAACAGCACTGAGCTAGACTGAAACACCTGCATTTTGGAGCTGCCTTACTCAAGAAAACAAAAAAGAGACCATGTTTGTATGCTGCTTTATAAACTCAAATGATATATAGATATTTTTAACTTGTTAAGAAACTGATATGTGACACGTATTAATGCCACAATAACATGCAAAAACAGGAAAGGACACCTGCCCTGAATGATGGGTCACCACTGGCTGAGGGTATAGACCTCTGACGACGTGCTTCTACACAGAAAAAATTACTGTTAATACCATTATAACCTGGCCTACTTTAAATAATAAAAAATCTCTAATTGTTGCCAAAAAAACCTTCTGTATAGAATCACTGATCCCTCCCAGTTCAATCAAGCCCCTGTGTTGCCCTTCTGTCACATTTCTCCAAGATACTCGATTTTAGAAAAGAAACAGATTCAAAAACTAGTAACATGGTCCGACATTTAATGAATATACAAATAGTGTGTGATTGCATTGATAACCACGCTGACTGTTATCGAATATGTTTATGTTAGTAAATGTTTTGTAAAGACGTTATACATTAACAAATGATAAAAACAATTCACATTCAAGAATTACTGTGTTAACTACTAACCAACATGTTAGATGTCATGTATTTAGGCACAGTGGGCTAAAAATGAGTCTCTCACGGGGAGAGATGAGGAGGGGGGCCGTTGCCTTAAAAAATGAGTCTAATCTGGGGTAACACAAGACACAAGCTTAAGAGGTGCAGATGGACAAAATGTTTGTTAAGAGTTATTAAGGAGTTTGATTCCTAAAATGCGATTTCCACAATTCTTTTCAACATGATTTTTGTAATCAGAAATGGTTGATATATGGGTACCTCTAATATGCGGTTGTGTTCTAAGATGTTTAATTAAGATTTTTTTTAGATGTGTATTTCTTTTGATTGCGCAACGCTATAGATCCCTTGTTTAGCTGAAATTGAATGTTCGTTATGCCTGGTATATTTGAAGGTATTATCTGGTTGTCTCACCTAAGCTATCTTAAGATTGAATGCACTCTTACTGTAAAATCCCCCCGCTCTGGGTAAGAGCCATTTGCTAAACAGGTTGGGGCTCTGCCCTGAATAAACAGGTCCGCCACTTGCTCCAAAGCATTACATGTTTGCACAGGAACCACTGACTCGCTGCAGTGTCTATTTATCAAGACACCTGCTCGTGGGTTACCGCATTAATGGTTAGTACAAGCTTCATGAGGTGTCCTAAACATCTGCCACACTAGGTGTTGGAAAAACTATGAATAACGAGGCTTTCATGAATAGCTTTAATTTGATTACGAATAAGAGTAGGACCCTTAAAATGTGGCGTTTATTCTCAGCACTTATCCGACACATTTTTCTACTCTTAGACGGCGTTTGGATATTGGGCCCAGATCTCTAAAAGATTTTTGTAAAGGCCCCTAGTACCCAGTTTAAATGAGTCTGTATGGGGAGTGAAGAGAGGACCAGTGTATA
Source organism: Coregonus suidteri (assembly GCA_036851935.1). Lineage (NCBI taxonomy): Eukaryota > Metazoa > Chordata > Actinopteri > Salmoniformes > Salmonidae > Coregonus > Coregonus suidteri. Next base: position 4,987,664 of record CM072257.1, on the reverse strand, counting down.
CTCTGAGACGCTCTTGGGAACGGGCCAAGTCTCTCAAAATCTTGTGTTAAAAAAACACGATTTTCTTTTGTTGACATAAGTAATAAAATAATTACTAATGTCTCCGACTTGAAAGATTGCTTGCGTAGTTTATTGCTGTGGCAGTGCTCCATGTCCGCGTTCTTGGACTGTCCGGTCCCACGTACGGAACTCGTCCAGCGCACTGTCGGTTGGGACGCCACGCATATTGTCCAGTTACGCGCAGAGTGGTCTGAAGGGTGATCTGGGGAATAGACGGGAGTTTGATACAGGTTTAGACACCCAAGTTTTTTGTTCAAATTTTCCCTTTTTTTTTCGTTTTAAGCGTCAGTGAAAGTTAGGTGTAGCCCGACCTTTTACCGCTTATTTTCGTTTTTTCTTGGGGTTCCCCCGGATTTTTTATCATTTTCCCGAGGGAAAAGGGAAGAAAAACGACCTGTAGGTTTGCCAAAGCTAGTTTGGTACAGAAGCTAAGCTAGCACCTCCAGCCCGCATCCCAAAGGGCCCTAGCTACCACTACATCATCACCGGGGTTTTAAATGCATTCCCCGTGGCCGATGAAGCTCCCTGGTTTTCCTTTCCCCCTGTTTTAAAAAAACCCTGGAGGGCTTTCCCCCTTTTTTTGACGGATTTGGGGCCACGCTCCCTTGTTGGGGGCTCCCTTTTACTAGATGGACGGTTTAATTTTGGTTAAACCCCTTTTTGTTCCCAAGGGGCTGAAATTTTTAATATTATTTTTGGGGCACCCCCCCCAAAAATGACATTTTTACAAATTTATTTGATTTAAAAATTGTTCATTGCACCGCCATGGAGACCCCGTTTTATAATATTACCTTCTGTCCGGGGTTTTGAAATAAACCGAAACAACAGGCCCTTTTTAGGGGATTTTTCAAACCTGCCCGCCCCTATTAATTTATTGAGCCCCCTGACATCGACCCGCCTTCAAAAACCGTTCTATTCCCGCCCATTGTTTGCGTCACAATTTTAGCTTAAATATTTTTTATTTAATGAGACCTGGGCCCGCCTTAACCCCCCTAGGTTTACCTCAGGGTACCTTTTTAATAACAAAAGGGTTTCGGTACTTGGGGGAAGGTTAACCCCGGAGGTTTACCCCCAGATAATTATTTTTAACAAGGTT
>CM072257.1:4968710-4986008 GCA_036851935.1 Coregonus suidteri | reverse complement strand
GGGACTCTGCTGTCGGGACTCTGCTGTCGGGACTCTGCTGTCGGGACTCTGCTGTCGGGACTCTGCTGTCGGGACTCTGCTGTCGGGTCGCTGTCGGGACTCTGCTTAATGTCGGCCCTAACAGTTTGTGGGCACCGTTTGTCACCGTTATAGTGCAATGAATGTATTGTTTAGTGTTGTGTTGTGGAGTGGCTTTGCTGGCATGCATCCCCCTTTATTTATGTTTTGCCCCACCAAGATTGACATGCTAAAATCACCACTGACCTCAGCTATAGCCTAGATGACCAGCCTAAACCTGTTCAGATCAGTTCCCATAACGTTATAACAGTAACAGTAGCAGGAGCCTAGTCCTGATACAGATGGAGGTCTATACCTCAGCTATAGCCTACATATCCTAGATGACCAGCCTAAACCTGTTCAGATCAGTTCCCATAACGTTACAGACCTACCAGTAGCAGGACAGAGCTTGTAGCCTAGGCATGGTATTTTACACACCATTTCAAACGGAGACCATCAGGTTTGTGACCATGATATGTGATCATAGCTCAAACCTACTCTGACTATTGAATGCCTGACGTTGACCTAACCTTATAATAGTTTGTAGTTTAGCCTAGACCTACGAGGGTCTGCCCGTCTTTCCTACATATCAACATATTTATCCGACTTCTAATGTTACCGAGAAATATGTGCCACAGTTTCAACAGCCATTGTGTAACTGCGTAGGCTACACACTTACTTTCACGTTCATATGAGGAAATCACATAACTTCTTACAGTCGCTGGTGCAGCCGCCTGTTCTCTTGGAGATGAAGTAGCTTTTATAGGCGACTCATTCAACCAGCCTAAACAACAGTAAATAAAAGATGTCAAATGGTCAAAAGTCAATCCTGATATAGCCATGTACATCAAAGAGAGGTGTATTGCTACAGATGTAGGATCTTAATTTTAGCCAGTTTGCTACAGCAGGAAAATAATCCTGCAGCAACAGGACATTTGAATTATTATGTGGATTATAATTAATGAACAATTCTTTTAATAGAAAAGTGGATTTGATCATCTTCAGAAACCTTTTTTCCAGCTTAAATACACTCAAATACGCTACAAGATTTTAGTTCTCCTGCAAACAGGGTGATAAAATTAAGATCCTACCATCTGTACAGAGATTATGTTTTTATCTAAATAAGGCAGTTTGAGTTAATAGCAATAACTTTGCAACTGTCAGCTGCTGTAAACCTATGTGATTGGATGTTACAGACCCCCATCTGAACAGTTTGTCTTTCCCCATGCTGTGGCCCTCACCAACTGGCCATCTGTTTCCAGAGACTAAAGGACTATACACTCTATGCTGCACACCACATTACATTTACGTCATTTAGTAGACGCTCTTATCCAGAGCGACTTACAAGTTGGTGCATTCACCCTATAACTAGTGGGATAACCACTTTACAATGTTTATATATATATAACATTATTTTTTTTAGGGGGGGGGGGGGGTGAAAGGATTACTTTATCCTATCCCAGGTATTCCTTAAAGAGGTGGGGTTTCAAATGTCTCCGGAAGGTGGTGAGTGACTCCGCTGTCCTGGCGTCGTGAGGGAGCTTGTTCCACCATTGGGGTGCCAGAGCAGCGAACAGTTTTTTGACTGGGCTGAGCGCGGACCTATGCTTCCGCAGAGGAAGGGGAGCCAGCAGGCCAGAGGTGGATGAACGCAACTATGTTGGGTGTAGGGACTGATAGAGGCTGAAGGTACGGAGGTGCCGTTCCCCCTCACAGCTCCATTGGCAAGCACCATGGTCTTGTAACAGATGCGAGCGGAATAACTGGAAGCCAGTGGAGTTAATAGGAGGGGGTGACGTGAGAGCAACTTGGGATTGAATTGAACGCCCAGACGGGCTGCGGCATTTTTTATGATTAAACTGTTGTAGGGGTTTATTGGCACAGGCAGGGAGCCCAGCCAACAGCGAGTTGCAGTAATCCAGACAGGAGATGACAAGTGCCTGGATTAGGACCTGTGCCGCTTCCTGTGTAAGGCAGGGTAACCACAGCCGTACTCTCCGAATGTTGTAGAGCATGAACCTGCAGGATCGGGTCACCGCCTTGATGTTAGTGGAGAACGACAGGTGTTGTCCATGGTCTACAGCCAGTTCGCGTCTGTTCACTCGGTCGTTCCAGCTATTGTTTTACAAGTAGCTATCCAGGTTGCAACAAGCTAGCTAATTTTCAAGCACAGTAGCCACTTGCTACCTAACGTTAACGGTTCAGACAATGAGGTTAGAAAACAGCTGAATGGTAGGCAGTTATTGTAGGCAGCCAGCTGGCGTAATTACAGTCACTCTCAGGCGTGAAACATACTATACCGTTGCTGATAGCTAGTTAGTTAGCTAGAATAGTTAGCAAACTAGCTAGCCATTGCTTTCAGACAAAGAAGAAACCCTTCCTTTCACAGCACGAGACACACAGAGAGAGCCAAACTAACGTTAACTAGTCACCCATGTCCCGAATTCCTTGAACGACTCGGGCTATCAATATGTAAAAAACAAAACACAAATGTAGGTTATGACTTACCCTAGCAGCTACTGTTAGCTAGCCAAGTGCAAAGCTAGCCACTGAATTGACTCAGCCAGTTCGCGTCTGTTCGCACGGTCGTTCCAGCTATTGTTTACAAGTAGCTATCCAGGTTGCAACAAGCTCAAATAAAGCTAGCTGAATAACTGAGCGTTTAGTTGACCATTTAAATACCGGAGAAGGGAGCCAAAGAAGGATGCTAACAAAACCATCCACACGTCGCCGCTCAACTCAATCGTAAATCGTGGCTCAAATACCAGTAGACCTTTTAATATCTGAAGAGGTGCAGTTACCATTAGCAAGTAGTAGGCTAGCAGAACAGAGAAAGGCTAAGGCCGAGCTAGGCTAACGTTACATATGGGCGTTCACCTGGACATTTAATTTGATTAGTTAATCTGATTTTTTTTAAGTAGCCTAGTAACGTTATGCATCGACAGTTGCAAATTAAAATTAATTTGTCGACGTACATTACAATGCCAACATTTTAGTAATGGTTTAGAACAAGTTTATTTTATTTTTTTAATCGCCAAAATAAATACAATTGAGGTTTAAAACCATTCATGCATATAAATGTCCCTTTCATGCATGCTGTCATCTCGTTTGAAATATAGCTGTTTTTAAACATCTGGTAGCGAGCTAGTTTGACAAGCTACCAAAAAAAAATCCTGCTAAATTACCGGCATGTGAAAAAAAAACACGTGAAAAAAACCATGTGAAATAAACCGTAACCCCGTAAATACAAACTCTTACCTTTACTCTTTCAGGGGGTGAGAAAAAACTTGATAAATTCCAACGAAATTAAACAGAGATAAACTAAAAATGTAATTATTCTACTGTCTGTAAAAGTACTGAAGGTCCGCTGCGTTTTAATCTAGCTACAATACCTCACGCACTATATATATACCAGATCGATCCGTGGGTGGGTGTGGCGGCGAGACCGATTTTCAATATATACGACCACCGCACAGCAGTATCCTTCCACAGCGCACAATCGCGCCAAAATGTAAAAATCAATATGGGGACATTATAATGTAAAATATTCTACTGCCGTTATAATGTTTATTGGGTATAAGTCCGTATGCATCTGCTCGGAAAATACGGGGATAAAACACACACCTAAAAACGTGTTATAAGGAAAGGTCTATATCGTCTGGAGACGCGGATGGTGTGGCGGCGAGACCGATTTCAATATATACGACCACCGCACAGCAGTATCCTTCCCAGCGCACAATCGCGCCAAAATTGTAAAAATCAATATGGGACATTATAATTAAAATATTCTACTGCCGTTAGAAATGTTTATTGGGTATAAGTCCGTATGCCATCTGCTCGGAAAATACGGGGATAAAAACACACACCTAAAAACGTGTTATAAGGAATAGGTCTATATCGTCTGGAGACGCGGATGGTGTGGCGGCGAGACCGATTTTCAATATATACGACCACCGCACAGCAGTATCCTTCCACAGCGCACAATCGCGCCAAAATGTAAAAATCAATATGGGACATTATAATTAAAATATTCTACTGCCGTTATACATTTTTATTTGGTATAAGTCCCGTATGCATCTGCTCGGAAAATACGGGGATAAAACACACACCTAAATACGTGTTTATAAGGAAAGGTCTATATCGTCCGGAGACGCGGATGGATCTACTCTCCATGCGCATTATGGAACTCCAAGAAAATGGAGGCGGCCTGGGTACACATTTACACGTGTGTTCTCACAAAAGCCGGTTGTCTCGCCTGGTTCGTAGTAGCAATGCGGCATCTTCAGTTCTATGATATGAGAATGAGTTTATGGCCACGTTGGACATTTCAAAGCAATTCACTAGCCAGCCCAGGCACGCAACATAGATTATTTGCATGTTTTACACCTAAGAAAATGAAACGCCCAAACTATAATGCCGAATCTATTAATTAAAATACTACATAATAGTAATGATTTACACTGTTTAACCTTGCGAAAATGGAAAGTAGCGGATACCCTACTATAGTATTCACATTAGTTACATAAGGAAACGCGAAACTCTGGGAAATCACAGATTAGATAATCCATTATATTGACCAGATATCTCTAGTGGCCGCTTGAACATCAAGCCATCTCTGAACTGTACACCAAATAACTGAACTATACTGCATTAGCACTCTGTTCATCTCTCTTAGATATATTTATACTGGTACTGTATATGTAAATGTGGACATCCACCGTATATATCAACTGTATACCCACTGTACTGTATATCTGTATACCAACTGTATTCCCACTGTACTGTATATCTGTATACCAACTGTATTCCCACTGTACTGTATATCTATATATCAACTGTATTCCCACTGTACTGTATATCTGTATATCAACTGTATTCCCACTGTACTGTATATCTGTATATCAACTGTATTCCCACTGTACTGTATATCTGTATATCAACTGTATTCCCACTGTACTGCTTATCATATATCAACTGTATTCCCACTGTACTGTATATCTGTATATCAACTGTATTCCCACTGTACTGTATATCTGTATATCAACTGTATTCCCACTGTACTGTATATCTGTATACCAACTGTATTCCCACTGTACTGTATATCTGTATATCAACTGTATTCCCACTGTACTGTATATCTGTATACCAACTGTATTCCCACTGTACTGTATATCTGTATATCAACTGTATTCCCACTGTACTGTATATCTGTATACCAACTGTATTCCCACTGTACTGTATATCTGTATATCAACTGTATTCCCACTGTACTGTATATCTGTATATCAACTGTATTCCCACTGTACTGTATATCTGTATACCAACTGTATTCCCACTGTACTGTATATCTGTATATCAACTGTATTCCCACTGTACTGTATATCTGTATATCAACTGTATTCCCACTGTACTGTATATCTGTATATCAACTGTATTCCCACTGTACTGTATATCTGTATATCAACTGTATTCCCACTGTACTGTATATCTGTATATCAACTGTATTCCCACTGTACTGTATATCTGTATATCAACTGTATTCCCACTGTACTGTATATCTGTATATCAACTGTATTCCCACTGTACTGTATATCTGTATACCAACTGTATTCCCACTGTACTGTATATCTGTATATCAACTGTATTCCCACTGTACTGTATATCTGTATACCAACTGTATTCCCACTGTACTGTATATCTGTATATCAACTGTATCCCACTGTACTGTATATCTGTATATCAACTGTATTCCCACTGTACTGTATATCTGTATATCAACTGTATTCCCACTGTACTGTATATCTGTATATCAACTGTATTCCCACTGTACTGTATATCTGTATACCAACTGTATTCCCACTGTACTGTATATCTGTATATCAACTGTATTCCCACTGTACTGTATATCTGTATATCAACTGTATTCCCACTGTACTGTATATCTGTATATCAACTGTATTCCCACTGTACTGTATATCTGTATATCAACTGTATTCCCACTGTACTGTATATCTGTATACCAACTGTATTCCCACTGTACTGTATATCTGTATATCAACTGTATTCCCACTGTACTGTATATCTGTATATCAACTGTATTCCCACTGTACTGTATATCTGTATATCAACTGTATTCCCACTGTACTGTATATCTGTATACCAACTGTATTCCACTGTACTGTATATCTGTATACCAACTGTATTCCCACTGTACTGTATATCTGTATACCAACTGTATTCCCACTGTACTGTATATCTGTATATCCACTGTTCATTATCTTATAGCTCTATGCTCACTCTTCCTAGTTGTGTATAATGTTGTACAGACATTTGTGTAAACTCTTCTGTCTGTATTCTGTCTCTAAATGTTGTCTGTCACTATCACCATGTAGAATTATGTGTACAGATGTAAGATAATTTGATCACCCCCCCCCCCACCCCCCCCACCCCCCCACTGCAGAATAACTTTCCCGCAACGCAGGAAATGTAAAACTTGTAGTGTATTTTAGGTTTTAAAAGGCTTTTGAAGTTTGTAATTTCCACTTACAAATTCCAGACTTGAGTTTCGCTTAATAAAAATGTATCAACCGCTACAAAAATGTCCATTAATTATAATTCACATAATAATTCACATTTTCTGTTGCTGCAGGAATATTTTCCTGCTGTAGCAAACTGGCTCAAATTAAGATCCTACATATGTATGTGCAAATGTACTTGGCGAATAAAGGTGATTCTGATTCTGCAAAGGTTGAGTCTCTAGATTCCCTTGCTGCTCTGGGGAAATAATGAAATGGTTGTCATAGTGATTTAAACTGTGACTGGTTATCTCCAAACTCTGAGGCCATGTCATTTGTTATATTTCACCCAATTGATAAAGGAAGCTAGAAGGCTGAACCCAGAAGACAACTCTAAATAAACACTAACTGATATTATCCTAAAATCCTTTCACTCATATTGTTGTGTCTCTTTGTTCAACGGACGTCGGGTAGCCTGTGATATTAATATTGTAGCAAACAGCGGGGCAGGGCAGTGAACCCAGGTCGCTGGCGAAAAAGGCAAACACCCTAAGCATCGCAGCAATATGGTTAAACCTAATTATAACCTGTCTATAGGGTTAAACCTAATTATAACCTGTCTATAGGGTTAAACCTAATTATAACCTGTCTATAGGGTTAAACCTAATTATAACCTGTCTATAGGGTTAAACCTAATTATAACCTGTCTATAGGTTTACCTAATTATAACCTGTCTATAGGGTTTAAACCTAATTATAACCTGTCTATAGGGTTAAACCTAATTATAACCTGTCTATAGGGTTAAACCTAATTATAACCTGTCTATAGGGTTAAACCTAATTATAACCTGTCTATAGGGTTAAACCTAATTATAACCTGTCTATAGGGTTCAACCTAATTATAACCTGTCTATAGGGTTAAAACCTAATTATAACCTGTCTATAGGGTTAACCTAATTATAACCTGTCTATAGGGTTAAACCTAATTATAACCTGTCTATAGGGTGAAAACCTAATTATAACCTGTCTATAGGGTTAAACCTAAATTATAACCTGTCTATAGGGTTAAACCTAATTATAACCTGTCTATAGGGTTAAACCTAATTATAACCTGTCTATAGGGGTTAAACCTAATTATAACCTGTCTATAGGGTTAAACCTAATTATAACCTGTCTATAGGGTTAAAACCTAAACCTAATTATAACCTGTCTATAGGGTTAAACCTAATTATAACCTGTCTATAGGGTTAAACCTAATTATAACCTGTCTATAGGGTTAAACCTAATTTAACCTGTCTATAGGGTTAAACCTAATTATAACCTGTCTATAGGGGCTAAACCTAATTATAACCTGTCTATAGGGTTAAACCTAATTATAACCTGTCTATAGGGTCTGAAACCTAATTATAACCTGTCTAACATTTTAAACCTAATTATAACCTGTCTATAGGGTATTAAAACCTACTGAATGTTTATAACCTGTCTATAGGGTTAAACCCTAATTATAACCTGTCTATAGGGTTAAACCTAATTATAAACCTGTCTATAGGGTTAAACCTAATTATAACCTGTCTATAGGGTTAAACCTAATTATAACCTGTCTATAGGGTTAAACCTAATTATAACCTGTCTATAGGGTTAAACCTAATTATAACCTGTCTATAGGGTTAAACCTAATTATAACCTGTCTATAGGGTTAAAACCTAATTATAACCTGTCTATAGGGTTAAACCTAATTATAACCTGTCTATAGGGTTAAACCTAATTATAACCTGTCAATAGGTTAAACCTAACCAATTTAAACCTGTCTATAGGGTTAAACCTAATTATAACCTGTCTATAGGGTTAAACCTAATTATAACCTGACCAATAGGGTTAAACCTAATTATAACCTGTCTAGACCAAGGGTTAAACCTAATTATAAACCAAATAGGGTTAAACCTAATTATAACCTGTCTATAGGGTTAAACCTTAAATTATAACCTGTCTATAGGGTTAAACCTAATTATAACAGAACACTATAGGGTTCAAAACCTAATTATAACCTGTCTATAGGGTTAAACCTAATTATAACCTGTCTATAGGGTTAAACCTAATTATAACCTGTCTATAGGGTTAAAACCTAATTATAACCTGTCTATAGGGTTTAACCTAATTATACCTGTCTATAGGGTTAAACCTAATTATAACCTGTCTATAGGGGTTTAAACTAATTATAACCTGTCTATAGGGTTAAACCTAATTATAACCTGTCTATAGGGTTAAACCTAATTATAACCTGTCTATAGGGTTAAACCTAATTATAACCTGTCTATAGGGTTAAACCTAATTATAACCTGTCTATAGGGTTAAACCTAATTATAACCTGTCTATAGGGTTAAACCTAATATAACCTGTCTATAGGGTTAAACCTAATTATAACCTGTCTATAAGGTTAACCCTAATTATAACCTGTCTATAGGGCCTAAACCTAAGATATAACCTGTCTATAGGATTGTTAAACCTACATAATCGGTTTTTATAAGTCTAAACCCGGGCAGGGCGGTAAACCTGTCTATAGGGTGAAAAAGGCAAACACCTGTCTATAGGGTTCAATGGGAATTGTAACCTGTCTCACACTGCCCCCTACAAAAGCAAGTCCCGTGCTTCGACTACTCAGACCCCTCAAACATCCAGGCCATGCATTCTGATGGCCTCACAGACACCATACTACTTCTGACACCAATGTAGCAAACAGCGGGGCAGGGAAGCGAACCCAGGTTGCATGTGTAAAAGGCAAACAACCTACGCATCGCGCCACTGGCGCCAATTGGGTTACTTGGTTGGAATTGTGACGTGGCTCATTTAGCGAGGATCACTACACTATAGTGGAACTATGATACAATTACAGTTATCATATGAAATGTTAAATGTAGAACTATAATATATGAATATTGATATATTGAATTTGACTTGCCCACATTCAGTTAGCACCATTTTGTATGATTAGACTGACACAAACCTGTCTCAGTAGAAGTAGACTGTTAGGTCTGAGTGTTTTACTTCCATTCACTGTACTAAAATTACACCATACATTTAATTTCTCTACACACTTTACAATCATTCCTGGCAGGATTCTCACCTTGTAGCCTGAATTCACAACCAGAACATGTCAAGTCATTGAGATATCTACTGTTCTGCTGAGAGAGCACCTTCCTGATGACTAGCGCTCTGTATATTCTTATGGGTGAGGCCTGAGCTGGAATGTGAAGCTAACTGAAGCTAACTTTAGAAAACCAGTATATCTAGCTAGCATCATAGTACACCCCTCAGGCTAAGTTCAGGTTACAGCATGAGGCAGACATCAACAGCCGAGTTGTAGGCTACTACCTGGGTCGTATTCATTAGTTTACTCCGCAGCCAACAGTTTAAAAATGTTGCATAAACAGTTTACTCCAAACGCTGTACAACGTGACCTAAACGGTTTCTGTTGCCAAACGTTTTGCTACGGTGGGCACTAATGAACACACACAACCTGTTTTGAGGAAGTGTAAGTTGTTGTTAGTCTTTCCACAGTATTTATTTGTCTCTCTTTCACACAACATACCTTCCTGAGTGAAAAGAGTTAACAGTAGATTAGAAAGAGAAAATGTTGTTGCTTGTTGTGTTTTAAGCCTGTTTTGAGAAGACAAGTCTATAGACCTATGATACAGTACACTCTTAGAAAAAAAGAGTTCCAAAAGGGTCCTCTGGCTGTCCCCATAGAGAACGCTTTTGGGTTCCAGGTAGAACCCTTCTGGCTTCCATGTAGAACCCTCTGTGGAAAGGATTCTTCATGGAACCCAAAAGGGTTCTACCTAGGACCCAAAGGGTTCTCCTATGGGGACAGCCAAAGAACCCTTTTAGATTCTAGATAGTGTAGGAGCGATCACCCTGGGGCACACAAAAAGGGCATCTAATTTATATTTTAAGGAGAGTAGGCCTATTATAACACTGTCCACAAAACATATCATCAACTATATAACAATACACATAACTATAATATCATCAAATATATATAATACACATAACACATAACAATGAATCATCAATCATATATATTAATACACATAACAATATCATCAACTATATGAATACACATCATATCATATATTAATACACACATATCACAACTATATTAATACACACAATAACAACTATATTAATACACATAACAACATATATTAATACACATAACAATATCATCAACTATATTAATACACATAACAATCGTCGTCTTACCTTTTATATGTCTCTCAATAGAAGTAGAGTCTGGAATGATCATTCGGTGGTGGAAAGTTCCTTTAGTTTGTTCTGCTCATTTCCATATCAGGTTCTACCTGTTCTCTCTCCCACTCCCTGTCTCTTTATAGCTCTTACAATGTGCCTTGGCATACATTCTACAAGTGTCTGGAACTCCAAATGTAGTTCTGATTTAGTGTTCCAAATGAAAACAATTTGATTAAACTGGTTAATATGGTTAAAATACATTAAGACTGAGTAATGCTGTGATTGTTTTTTTATTTTTTTTGTATTGAAATGTTTGACTTTATTTTCCCTATGTCCTTTCAATATAGGAACAATTTGTGAAATGACAGCCTTCTGTAAATATGGACAAAAGTCTATGGATTCATTTGATGGTATGTGTCTTGCAACATTATGTAAAATGACAGGTTGAGAAAACACTGCATCTTCCTAGGTGCATATGTGAGAAGGAACGCAAACTGTCTCCCTATGTGTGTGCCATCCCTAAACATCAAGTGTTTGTGGTTCATTAAAATGTTTATTGTCAAGGTAAAAAAAAAAAAAAAAAAAAAAAAGTGTCTTGAACTCTATTGGAGGGATGTGACATCATTCTTCCACAAGAAATTCCATAATTTAGTGTTTTGTTGATGGTTGTCTTCAATTGGGTTGAGACCTGGTGACTGAGACGGCCATGGCATATTGTGAAACATCAGCAAGTTCAGCAGTCTTCATCACTGAAGCTCCTGCCCAAACGTGCCCCCCAACAATCACCATCGTTAAGCTCTTCCCGAGAGCGAGCAGGCAGCTCCTCTCTCTCTCCCCAGGGGTGCAGCTCCTCTCTCCCAGGGGTTGCAGCTCCTCTCTCCCCAGGGGTAACAGCTCCTCTCTCCCCAGGGGTAACAGCTCCTCTCTCTCCCAGGGGTAACAGCTCTCTCTCTCCCAGGGTAACAGGCTCCTCTCTCCCCAGGGGCTCAGCTCTCTCCCCAGGGGTAGCAGCTCCTCTCTCCCCAGGGGTAACAGCTCCTCTCTCCCCAGGGGTAACAGCTCCTCTCTCCCCAGGGGTAACAGCTCCTCTCTCCCCAGGGGTAACAGCTCCTCTCTCCCCAGGGGTAACAGCTCCTCTCTCTCAGCTCCTCTCCCCCAGGGGTAACAGCTCCCCAGGGGTCAGCTCCTCCTCCCAGGGGTAACAGCTCCTCTCTCCCCAGGGGTAACAGCTCCTCTCTCCCCAGGGGTAACAGCTCTCTCTCTCCCCAGGGGTAGCAGCTCCTCTCTCCCCAGGGGTAACAGCTCCTCTCTCCCCAGGGGTAACAGCAGGGGTAACAGCTCCTCTCTCCCAGGGGGGTAGCAGCTCCTCTCTCTCCCAGGGGTAACAGCTCCTCTCTCCCCAGGGGGGTAGCAGCTCTCTCTCTCCCCTAGGGGTGAAGACATCGGTGGCTTAGCCCACAGCCAGTAGGAGGGTCCGGGAAGGAATTTCAACAGCTAAATCCATGAATACATCACCAGTGTATTGCCAAAAACCACTCAAGAACTTCAAATATAGACTCTGACCTGTCCAATGGGCCAAAACTGATTAAAGAATCCCACAGTACCTAAAACAGCTCCTCTCTCCTCTCTCTCTCTCTCTCTCTCTCTCTCTCTCTCTCTCTCTCTCTCTCTCTCTCTCTCTCTCTCTCTCTCTCTCTCTCTCTCTCTCTCTCTCTCACTCTCTCTCTCTCTCTCTCTGTCTCTCTCTCTCTCTCTCAGTCTCTCTCTCTCTCTTTCTCGTCTCTGATGTCTCTTCATCTTGTCTGGTGTCTCTCTCCATCTATCAGCATATTCTTCTCTCTGTCTCTGTGTCTTGTCTGGTGTCTCTCTCTCATCATATCCTATTCTTCTGTTGCTGTCTCTCTCTTGTCTGGTGTCTCTCTCCTCATGCTGTCTCATATTCTTCTGTTGCTGTCTCTGTGTCTTGTCTGGTCTCTCTCTCTCTCTCCATCATATAGCATTCTTCTGTTCTCTCTGTGTCTTGTCTCTTGTCTCTCTCTCTCCATCATATCTCTATTCTTCTGTTGCTGTCTCTGTGTCTTGTCTGGTGTCTCTCTCCATCATATCCTATTCTTCTGTTGCTGTCTCTGTGTCTTGTCTGGTGTCTCTCTCCATCATATCTCTATTCTTCTGTCTCTGTCTCTGTGTCTTGTCTGGTGTCTCTCTCCATCATATCCTATTCTTCTGTTGCTGTCTCTGTGTCTTGTCTGGTGTCTCTCTCTCTCCATCATATCTATTCTTCTGTTGCTGTCTCTGTGTCTTGTCTGGTGTCTCTCTCCATCATATCCTATTCTTCTTCTGTCTGTTGCTTGTCTCTGTGTCTTGTCTGGTGTCTCTCTCCATCATATCCTATTCTTCTGTTGCTGTCTCTGTGTCTTGTCTGGTGTCTCTCTCCATCATATCATATTCTTCTGTTGCTGTCTCTATGTCTTGTCTGGTGTGTCTCTCTCCATCATATCATATTCTTCTGTTGCTGTCTCTGTGTCTTGTCTGGTGTCTCTCTCCATCATATCATATTCTTCTGTTGCTGTCTCTCTGTCTTGTCTGGTGTCTCTCTCCATCATATCATATTCTTCTGTTGCTGTCTCTGTGTCTTGTCTGGTGTCTCTCTCCATCATATCATATCTATTCTTCTGTTGCTCTCTCATGTGTCTGTCTGTGTGTCTGTCTCTCTCTCTCATATCCTATTCTTCTGTTGCTGTCTCTGTGTCTTGTCTGGTGTCTCTCTCCATCATATCTATTCTTCTGTTGCTGTCTCTGTGTCTTGTCTGGTGTCTCTCTCTCTCCATCACTTTCTCTGTGTCGTCTATTGATGTCTCTCATCTTGTCTGGTGTCTCTCTCCATCAACAGAAATATTGGTGAGGGTTAGGCCTACTCCAATACAACATTGAAAACATGAAAACACGACTACATAACACCATTAAATACAGTTGGAATATAGTTACAACACTCAAACTGTTTCCATCAAACAGAAAAACAACAAGAAAGCTGGATAAACACATTTAGATTTCTACATACTGCACTTTGCTTCTGCATGACCCATACAGCTGTTTAAGGTCATACAAAGGCAGAGTGCAGTATCAGCATTTAAGGGGTCATAGGTCAGATCAGTGGTCATGGTTGATATGCATGGACAAAAAACCCAACTTTAAAGCCATTTTTTCTCAGATTCACTGTTTGCGTAGACTGCTCTTTGCCTTTGTAGGGCAGTAGTTCAGGTGGCTTCCCTTGCCCTTAGTCTGCCTCCTGTCCCTCCTATCGCCATGGAGACACCTTCCTGAAAACAATGACTCCATACTTTGCTGAAACCTGTTCTGCCAGTTCATGTCCTTAAAGATGAATGTTGGAATGTTCCAATGTGGTTACCCAAAAAGATGCCAAGATAGATCACACATCCATAACTTGTTTCCTGCTTGTAGCAGGCCGCGTTCACAGGAATCCTTTTCTCTAACTATAAGTCATATGATTTCATGAGAATATTTTTCTGGAGTGAGAGTGTAATGCAAGTCAAGGTGTCCTTGGATGAATGTCAACAAGATTTATAACCAGCATTGTTAAATTAACTGTTGTAATAAATAAAAATAAAATATTTGTAAATGTATTGTCACAGACACCGGATAGATGCAGTGAAATGTGTTGTTTTACAGGGTCATAGTAGTACGGCGCCCCCTGGAGCAAATCAGGTGTAAGTGCCTTGCTTAAGGGCACAGACAGATTTTTACCTTGACGGCTCAGGTATTTGAACCAGCAACCTTTCAGTTACTGGCCCCACTAGGTAATCTTACATACCATACCAGTTCACGCCCTAAAAGAAGACACTGTTCAAGTGTTCAAATGTAGTCCATGAAGAGGTATTAGGATTATGTACACAGCTATTCTGCCGTACAATTGCAAACTGCTGCTACACATTTGGTCAAAGATGAGTTCAGACCTAAATCAGGCTTCGTAGTATCTGTTATATCTTGTGACAAAGTGTCCTGGTTCAATTATCTTCTGTTTCAGAGAAAATGGAGGGTCAAATTTGATGTAACTACAAAATCCCAGTAAAAACCAAGGAAACAGCAGTAAGTGAGGTTACTGCCATCTGGCTTTGTTCCACCATGTTCTACTGCAGTTACTACGGTTTTCCTTGGTATTCTATCAGGCTCTGAGTTCAGGCCATCCCGACCATGACACTCACCCTCACACACTCCATGAGACAGCCAGTGATCCAGTTATCACCAGAATAAAACACGGCACAATCACGCAGAAACATTATGGTTTAACTCGCATTGAAATGCAAAATACCCAGATAATGGTAAGAAAGATAGCAAACAAAATATTGAAACGCTCGCTAACATAAAGAAAAGGACAGCATTGATATTAATACAAAGTCACATAAGGATAAACATTCTCCGTGATGAAATAGTTCTTACCTTATGGATAAAAACAGCTTGAGGGTTGCTACAATACAACATTCAAAACATGAAAACACAACTACATAACACCATTAAAAACCACAAGAAAGCTGGATAAACACATTTAGATTTTTTAGATACTGCACTTTGCTTTTGCATGACCCATACAGCTGTTTAAGGTCATACAAAGGCAGAGTGCAGTATCAGCATTTAAGGGGTCATAGGTCAGATCAGTGGTCATAATAAGATGATACATCAGTGCATTTACACTTATCTACCTACGACATATTTGGCTGAACAGCAAAAACAACTTTAAAGCCTTTTTTGTCTTCAGTTGGACTGTTTTCTAGTTGATGCTCTTTGCCTTTGTAGGGCCGTTTATTCAAGCAGTCAACGGACAACAACTCTTAATGCAATCACGGGGAAAACACTTTTGAAAGCAGTTTTGACCTTTGTTAAAAAAAGAGGGGGATCCAAGCTTTCCATTGATAACACGTTTATTTCTATACTCCTACAATTGCGCTAATGCGTTGTTTTAAAAATGCAGTTACAACCGGAGTATCAAGCATGGTTTAGGCACATTTGCAACAGAGCTCTTAAAGGGGCAACGGCATCTTAAAAGGGCAATTAAACACTTTGTAATAGAAACCCCCCCAACAACAATTCTGAGTGAATAATAATAATAATAAATAATAATAATAATCAGGAAGTTGTGTCCAATGGGGTAAATGCAGATGGACAAACCCCATGCTTCATTTATAGCCACTATGCTGCATCCGTTGGGCTACAGGTGATCATGCTTATTGCTAATAGCACATCTGATAATAGACCATGAATACAGGATATATGGTTCAATATGTTAAAATCATTTACCATCTGATAATAGACCATGAATACAGGATATATGGTTCAATATGTTAAAATCATTTACCATCTGATAATAGACCATGAATACAGGATATATGGTTCAATATGTTAAAATCATTTACCATCTGATAATAGACCATGAATACAGGATATATGGTTCAATATGTTAAAATCATTTACCATCTGATAATAGACCATGCATACAGGATATATGGTTCAATATGTTAAAATCATTTACCATCTGATAATAGACCATGCATACAGGCTATATGGTTCAATATGTTAAAATCATTTAACATCTGATAATAGACCATGAAATATAGGATATATGGTTCAATATGTTAAAATCATTTAACATCTGATAATAGACCATGCATATAGGATATATGGTTCAATATGTTAAAATCATTTAACATCTGATAATAGACCATGAATATAGGATATATGGTTCAATATGTTAAAATCATTTAACATCTGATAATAGACCATGAATATAGGATATATGGTTCAATATGTTAAAATCATTTAACATCTGATAATAGACCATGAATATAGGATATATGGTTCAATATGTTAAAATCATTTAACATCTGATAATAGACCATGAATATAGGATATATGGTTCAATATGTTAAAATCATTTAACATCTGATAATAGACCATGCATACAGGCTATATGGTTCAGTATGTTAAAATCATTTAACATCTGATAATAGACCATGAATACAGGCTATATGGTTCAGTATGTTAAAATCATTTAACATCTGATAATAGACCATGGCAAACAAATATATTGTTAGGGAATTCAGGGGGTAGCCCCAAACAGGTTTTGAACCTGGGTCCATCAACTGTCAAGCCAACACCTTAAGCGTGTTAGGTTCTAAATGAACCTAGTAAAACTCAGGGACGTTTAGTAAAGCTCAAACCAAGTTTATTCACCCATTGGATCATACAGCTGCATAAGACAAAGAACATATTCACACAAGCACTGGTATTGAACCCTTTCTCCTATGCTGAGCCCCTCCTTCCACATCTGAACAGCCAATACACCTCTGTTGCTATCCAGAAGATTAGTGATATATGTTCTTCCTCACTTCATCTAACCTGACCTCTGCCCAATTGCTCACTCCTCCCCAACTCACGGCTGTCATGTTGACTTGTACCAGACTGTGTCT
>CM072257.1:4950328-4968210 GCA_036851935.1 Coregonus suidteri | reverse complement strand
ACTTTTTGCGCTATGTGTCAACTTTTAATTTGAGTGTGGCTGTGGAAGACTGGTCCCTTGATGATGTCTGCAAGTGGCTGAGTACCAATGATCTCCATGATTCCATCCCATCATTCCAAGGTTCACAATCTTTCTGAAGAATGCCAACTCTCTTCAATTGTCCACTTTGCAACGAGCATACTGTCTTTGTGTCCAGACGACTCACACATATTGGCCTCTATCACCAGCATGAACCACATTTTCTAATTACCTGTGGAATTAATGGGTGTGGGAAAACAAATAGATGTTTTAGCGCCTGTCGGTCACACATCTACCAAAACCACAGAGCTTTTAAGCCCCAATCTCAGGGACTTGCTTAACTACTCTGCAGTATTTGAGGAATGCATTAGATGCATAAGCTCTGAGTGGATGCTGGAGCATTACCGTGTGAAAGAATTGGGCATGGTCCGGCCAATTGAAGTACCACTGAGCAACAAAGAAGGTTATACAACAAGGTGATTTCAATACAGCTACATGGTCCCCAGGGTATATGAATATAAAGAGACATGAGACAAAACAATCATAATGAATAAGATTACATGGACAGGGGGACCTGATCCTAGGTCAGCAATCCTCCTCTGGGACACTTCCCAGGAGTCACCAGGACCAAGAAACCGAACACTTACTGTTGTAAAGTCTAGTTACAGCAGGTGTTTACTGCCATCTAGTGGAAGATACCAATAAAACACTTTATTATCAGGGTGTGGAGACTGCTGAGTGAAACAGAAAGTAAATGTGTTATTTTGTACAGGATCCATTTTGAGACGACAGCAGAAAACACTATATGGAGAGAACAAAAAAATAAAGTGAGTATTTCTAAGTATTTCTGAACAATAATCTGTTTTAAAGGACAGAGTATGTGAGTGAATACCTGGAATGCGATATTACTAGTTAGTAGAACTGCTACTTGAGCTTAGTTGCTGACAGACAGCAGTTTTCAAAGTGGAAACTAATCAGTAGGCCTTAGTGTTATAAGGTAGGCCATTGTCATTGTCATTAAGGAGACACCTATTTTACAACCCTTATTCCATAAAACATATTAACGCTGTAGAACTGATGCGCATCAAGAAATAAGGCGACAAATCACAGGAAAACTACTTTAGGCGCTCTAGAGCACGTTAGATACATTATGTCGGAGGTGGTTTAAACTGCATTCTAATGTCGACTTTGCTTATGGAAAACCATATCATGCGAAGGTTTTTACACATGCTCAGTTGTTGGGTCTCTCGAGTGGAAATTTGAAATGAAAGTTATGGAACTCAATCATGTGCTTCTGTTTTGAGAAAAACTCCCACAATGAAAACTGACATTAAATGTGGAGAATGATAGATCTGTTGGCCATCAAGTAGCCTATTCATTGTTATGCCTGTCTAGGCAACTGTAGCCTGCCATTTTATACTATACATATGTTGAATTGACTGGAGTCGTTGCAAATCATTTTGTGCCACTTGTGTAGCCAACCTGGAGCTGGCAAAACAGATGTAATAAATAGCCTTTAACTTCAGTTTATTGTTGTTGTAGCCTTGTGTTATTATGTAATTATTATGGCCGTGTTTAGTTAAATTAAATTGGAAGTTATCAAGTGTCACCATGTTCACAGTTCTATCGCAATTGCTGATCAGATGTTAGAATGCATTAGATTGAAGGTAACAGTGTAGTGTCGAGTCAATGCTGGTAATTATTGCTGTGAAACAAAGGAGTCCGCTTATACTGAACTTTGATCATAAGGTTTATTCATATCACAAGATTTCAGCATAAGTGTACAGGTGTCCCGTGATCACCCGGCGAGAGCAGTTGTTTCCCTGATTACAATGTCTGCTCTAACCTCTTCTTCGTTTTTACCCAGTATATATAATCTTCCCCAAAATATGGGTGGCTCCCTACTGTCCAAATCCCCTGTCTACAACACACAGACTTCTCTGTCCTATTGTCACGATCGTCTTGACGAGAAGTAGACCAATGCGCAGCGTGTTGAGCGAACATGATTGACTTTATTACCGTCAGTGATAATAAGCACACTAAACAAAAACAATAAACGACTCGTGAAGTCCACGGTGACAAAGACCGACAAGGAACAAAAACCCACAACACCCAAGGGAAAACATACAGATTAAATATGGCTCCCAATCAGAGACAACCAGCCGACAGCTGACACTCGTTGCCTCTGATTGGGAGTCACACAGGCAAACATAGAAACAGACAACCCTAGAACACCCAAACAAAGAAACAGAACCACATCGAATGAACACACCCTGGCTCAACATATAGAGTCCCAGAGCCAGGGTGTGACAGTACCCCCCCCTAAAGGCGCGGACTGCGACCGCGCCTCAACTAAAGCAAAAAGGGGAGGGCTGGGCGGGCATACCTCCTCGGCGGCGGTTCTGCCCTCCGGCCTTGACCACCACCCTCCAATGAACCCCCCATAGCGCCCCTGGTCCAGTCTGGCTCCGCTGGCTGGAGCTGACCTGGACGTAGCAGGAGCGGCTAGCTTCAGCTCCGTTGGGGAGCAATAAAGCGGTACCTGATCTGGCACCGATGACCCAGGCACGGGTTGTGCCGGACTGACGACTCGCACCCCTGGCTTTTTTTGTGCGAGTGGCAGGGAACGAGCCGGGCCGGGCTGGCGACGCGCACCGTAGACTTTGGTGCGAGTGGCAGGAACAGGCCGGACCGGGCTGGCGACGTGCACCGTAGACTTGGTGCGTGGAGCAGGGACAGGCCGGGCCGGGCTGGCGACGCACCCCGTAGGCTTGGTGCGTGGAGCAGGGACAGGCCGGGCTGGGCTGACGACGCACACCGTAGGCTTGGTGCGTGGAGCAGGGACAGGCCGGACAGGGCTGGCGACGCACACCGTAGGCTTGGTGCGTGGAGCAGGAAACAGGCCGGGCTGGGCTGGCGACGCACACCGTAGGTTTGGTGCCGTGGAGCAGGGACAGGCCGGGCTGGGCTGGCGACGCACACCGTAGGTTTGGTGCGTGGAGCAGGAACAGGCCCGGCAGGGCTGGCGACGCACACCGTAGGCTTGGTGCGTGGAGAGCA
Source organism: Coregonus suidteri (assembly GCA_036851935.1). Taxonomy (NCBI): domain Eukaryota; kingdom Metazoa; phylum Chordata; class Actinopteri; order Salmoniformes; family Salmonidae; genus Coregonus; species Coregonus suidteri. The sequence goes on along the minus strand of CM072257.1, from coordinate 4,965,132 downwards.
GGAACAGGCCGGGCAGGGCTGGCGACGCACAACCGTAGGTTTGGTGCGTGGAGCAGGGACAGGCCGGGCTGGGCTGTCGACGCACACCGTAGGCTTGGTTGCGTGGAGCAGGGACAGGCCGGACTGGGCTGGCGACGCACACCGTAGGCTTGGTGCGTGGAGCAGGGACAGGCCGGGCTGGGCTGGCGATGCACACCGTAGGCTTGGTGCGTGGAGCAGGGACAGGCCGGACCGTACTGGGAAACACACACCACTGGCTTTAAACGGGGATCAGGAACGGGCCGGACCGGACTGGCAATACACCTCAGTACCTCTCGCCGTGCCTCTACGACTTCCTTCCTCCTCTCGCCATGGCTCCCGTAACCCGGTGGCCTTCTCTCCTCGTCTCCTATTTCGCCCTGTGGCAGCCTCCTGCTGCCCAGTCACCCACGCCGTGTGCCCCCCCCTAAAAAATTATTGGGGGTGCCTCTCTCGTCCGTCTGACGATGGCACTGCTGACGCCGCTGCTCCTCTCCTGCCTGGGTCTCCCCCCTTCATAGCCCTCCGGTACCGGACGGCCTCCTCCTCGGTAATCTGCCCCCAAACGAGGAGGACATCCACCAGCGCCACCTCCTGCGTGTGTTCCTGGACACGCTGCTTGGTCGTTGTATGGTGGGTTTTTTCTGTCACGACCGTCGTAGGAGTGAGTAGACCAATGCACAGCGTGTTGAGCGAACATCATACTTTATTATATTAAAGCACAAAACCAAAACAATAAACGACTTTCGTGAAGTCCACGGTGACAAAGACCGACAAGGAACAAAAACCCACAACACCCAAGGGAAAACATACAGATTAAATATGGCTCCCAATCAGAGACAACCAGCCGACAGCTGACACTCGTTGCCTCTGATTGGGAGTCACACAGGCAAACATAGAAACAGACAACCTAGAAACCCAAACAAAGAAACAGAACACATCGAATGAACACACCCTGGCTCAACATATAGAGTCCCAGAGCCAGGGTGTGACATATTATAACACTGTCCACAAAACATATCAACTAAATGAATACACATAACAATATCATTAAACTATATGAATACACATAACAATATCATCAACTATATGAATACACATAACAATATCATCAAAGCTATATGAATACACATAACAATATAATCAACTATATTAATACACATAACAATATCATCAACTATATGAATACACATAACAATATAATCAACTATATGAATACACATAACAATATCATCAACTATATTAATACACATAACAATATCATCAACTATATAAATACACATAACAATATCATCAACTATATTATTACACATAACAATATCATCAACTATATTAATACACATAACAATATCATCAACTATATTAATACACATAACAATCGTCATCTTACCTTTTATATGTCTCTCAATAGAAGTAGAGTCTGGAATGATCATTCGGTGGTGAAAGTTCCTTTAGTTTGTTCTGCTCATTTCCATATCAGGTTCTACCTGTTCTCTCTCCACTCCCTGTCTCTTTATAGCTCTTACAATGTGCCTTGGCATACATTCTACAAGTGTCTGGAACTCCAAATGTAGTTCTGATTTAGTGTTCCAAATGAAAACAATTTGATTAAACTGGTTAATATGGTTAAAATACATAAGACTGAGTAATGCTGTGATTGTTTTTATTATTTTGTATTGAAATGTTTGACTTTATTTTCCCTATGTCCTTTCAATATAGGAACACAAATTGTGAAATGACAGCCTTCTGTAAATATGGACAAAAGTCTATGGATTCATTTTATGGTATGTGTTTGCAAACATGATGTAAAATGACAGGTTGAGAAACACTGCATCTTCCTAGGTGCATATGTGAGAAGGAACGCAAACTGTCTCCCTATGTGTGTGCCATCCCTAAACATCAAGTGTTTGTGTGTTCATTAAAATGTTTATTGTCAAGGGTAAAAAATAAAAAAAATAAAAAAAGTGTATTGAACTGTATTGGAGGGATGTGACATCATTCTTCCACAAAAAATTCCATAATTTAGTGTTTGTTGATGGTTTGTCTTCAATTGGGTTGAGACCTGGTGACTGAGACGGCCATGGCATATTGTGAAACATCAGCAAGTTCAGCAGTCTTCATCACTGAAGCTCCTGCCAAACGTGCCCCAACAATCACCAATCGATAAGCTCTTCCCGAGCAGGGTTGCAGTCTCTCTTCGTAGCAGCTCCTCTCTCCCCAGGGGTAGCAGCTCCTCTCTCCCCAGGGGTAACAGCTCCTCTCTCCCCAGGGGTAACAGCTCCTCTCTCCCCAGGGGTAGCAGCTCCTCTCTCCCCAGGGGTAGCAGCTCCTCTCTCCCCAGGGGTAACAGCTCCTCTCTCCCCAGGGGTATCAGCTCCTCTCTCCCCAGGGGTAGCAGCTCCTCTCTCCCCAGGGGTAACAGCTCCTCTCTCCCCAGGGGTAACAGCTCCTCTCTCCCCAGGGGTATCAGCTCCTCTCTCCCCAGGGGTAGCAGCTCCTCTCTCCCCAGGGGTAGCAGCTCCTCTCTCCCCAGGGGTAGCAGCTCCTCTCTCCCCAGGGGTAGCAGCTCCTCTCTCCCCAGGGGTAACAGCTCCTCTCTCTCCCCAGGGGTAGCAGCTCCTCTCTCCCCAGGGGTAGCATCTCCTCTCTCCCCCAGGGTAGCAGCTCCTCTCTCCCCAGGGGTAGCAGCTCCTCTCTCCCCAGGGTATCAGCTCCTCTCTCCCCAGGGGTAACAGCTCCTCTCTCCCCAGGGGTAACAGCTCCTCTCTCCCCAGGGGTAGCAGCTCCTCTCTCCCCTAGGATTTGAAGACATCGGTGGCTTAGCCCGTAGCCAGTAGGAGGGTCCGGGAAGGAATTTCAACAGCTAAATCCATGAATACATCACTAGTGTATTGCCAAAAACCACTCAAGAACTTCAAATATAGACTCTGACCTGTCCAATGAGCCAAACTGATTAAATAATCCCACAGTACCTAAACACACTCTCTCTCTCTCTCTCTCTCTCTCTCCTCTCTCTCTCTCTCTCTCTCTCTCTCCTCTCTCTCTCTCTCTCTCTCTCTCTCTCTCTCTCTCACTCTGGCTCTCTCTCTCTCACTCTCTCTCTCTCTCTCTCTCTCTCTCTCTCTCTCTCTCTCTTCTCTCTCTCTCTCTCTCTCTCTCTCTCTCTCTCTCTCTCTCTCTCTCTCTCTCTCTCTCTCTCTCTCTCTCTCTCTCTCTCTCTCTCTCTCTCTCTCTCTCTCTCTCTCTCTCTCTCTCTCTCTCTCTCTCTCTCTCTCTCTCTCTCTCTCTCTCTCTCTCTCTCTCACACACACACACACACACACACACACACACACACACACACACACACACACACAGTGCAGTAATTAGAATCCCTATATCAGCTTTTAGTGATAGTCTACTGTGTGTTCTCCCCTCCTCTGTCTCTCTCCATCACTTTCTCTGTGTCGTCTATTGATGTCTTTCATCTTGTCTGGTGTGTCTCTCTCCATCATATCCTATTCTTCTGTGTTGCTGTCTCTATGTCTTGTCTGATGACTCTCTCCATCATATCATTTTCTTCTGTTGCTGTCTCTGTGTCTTGTCTGGTGTCTCTCTCCATCATATCCTGTTCTTCTGTTGCTGTCTCTATGTCTTGTCTGATGTCTCTCTCCCATCATATCCTATTCTTCTGTTGCTGTCTCTGTGTCTTGTCTGGTGTCTCTCTCCATCATATCATATTATTCTGTTGCTGTCTCTGTGTCTTGTCTGGTGTCTCTCTCCATCATATCCTATTATTCTGTTGCTGTCTCTGTGTCTTGTCTGGGTGTCTCTCTCCATCATATCCTATTCTTCTGTTGCTCTCTGTCACGCCCTGGCTCTGGGGACTCTCATATGTTGAGCCAGGGTGTGTAGAGTCTATGTTTTTGTTCTATGTTTCAGTTTCTAGTTCATGTGTTTCTATGTTGGCCGGGTGGTTCTCAATCAGAGGCAACGTGAATCAGCTGTTGCTTGTTGTCTCTGATTGGGGACCATACTTAGGCAGCCGTTTGGGCAGTTGTATTTTGTGGGATCTTGTTCCGTGTTGGTTTGTTTGTTAACCGAGGACTTCACGTTTCGTTTTGTTGTTTGTACCGTGTTGTATAGTACACTATTAAAGTAAGATGTACGCATATCACGCTGCGCCTTGGTCCACTCCTTTCGACAATCGTGACACTGTCTCTGTGTCTTGTCTGGTGTCTCTCTCCATCATATCCTATTCTTCTGTTGCTGTCTCTGTGTCTTGTCTGGTGTCTCTCTCCATCATATCCTATTCTTCTGTTGCTGTCTCTGTGTCTTGTCTGGTGTCTCTCTCCATCATATCCTATTCTTCTGTTATTGTCTCTGTGTCTTGTCTGATGTCTCTCTTAGTTTTGCAATCCAAATTTGGAGCTATTGGAATTGTAACATGTTGTCCCATGTACATGGTGTAATTTACTGATGGTCCCTAACTAGCTGTTGCTGTCTCTCTTGTCTGACCTCTTCTGTTGCTGTCTTTCTTGTCTGCGCCCCCTTCTGTTGCTGTCTCTCTTGTCTGTCCTCTTCTGTTAAGCTTGGCTTCTTATATGGTGTTGAGTAAAGCTTAAACCATGTATTTAGATTGTAGGTAGGTATTGTAGTTAGGTATTATAGGTAGTTTACTTAGGTAGTTATTGTAGGTTATTGTAGGTAATTATTGTAGGTAAGTATTGTATTCGGCGGACCCCGGCGAAGCACGAGGCTAGCTAACCCACTACTTGGACCAACAAAGCTAGCTAGCTAGCGGGTAGCTACTGGTAACTTTTAGCAACTGTGGTTAGTTGTTTCCAATGTTATTTCACGTTTAAGAGTACCTGTGATTGAGCCAGCTAGCTACCTACCATTCAGCTGTTTTTCTAACCTCATTATCGAGGCATTAACGTTAGGTAGTTGGTAGCTGCTGTACTTAATTACAGCTACTGATTGCAGTCTGCCACCCAGACAGCTGGCGTCGGGTAAGTTTGGCTTTATACATAGCTTGGGCTTTGTCGAGTAAGGCTTAAACTATGTATTTAGATTGTAGTTAGGTATTATAGGTAGGCATCGTGGGCTGTATATTACTAGGTATTATAGGTAGGCATCGTGGGCTGTTGTGGGTAGTTGTTGTATGTAGTTATTGTAGGTTACTTTTGTATTTGGCGGTGCGGCGGTGCCGGGTGTAGCACGAAGCTAGCTAGCTAACTCACCTCCTGGACTAGTTGGAGTAGCTATTAGCAACGGTAGCAACTAAATACAATATCCTTTTAGCCAGCTACATTCGTTCGCAGCGACGCCGTTTTTCAAACAAAGTCAACACAGCAGCCATTGCTAGCTAGCCAACACTACCAGCTAGCTGTACTGTGGTAGCTAAATACAATATATTTGTGCTAGCTAGCCAACGTTTAATTATTGCTGCGTTATGAAAGAACTAGACACGGACACGAATGATCTGTTTTAGTGTGTTAACACACTATTGGTAGTTTGTTGTAACCAAGTATTGGTGCTAAACTGTGTGTTATTGGATGCTAGCATGCTAGTTAGCTATGGCGTCATAGTTAGCTAGCTGAATAAAGTAAGTTGAGTCTATTCCTTGAAACATTGAACCGTTGTAGTTTACAACAATTCTAATTTCTAAAGTGGAAGTTGGGAGAGTTTTATTCGGGTGGTTCAGGGAAACAATTATAGTTTCTGAGGTGGAAGTTGGGAGAGTTATATTTTTTTTTGGTAAGGGATGCCCTGCCTCGTCTCCTTTCCCAGATGTTTAGTTCATTTCATTCCGATCTCCTCTGCATTATTGTAGCCATCTGCTACAGCCTGTCAACTATGCCTCTGCCTATCCCTGTTCTCTCCTCTCCGCACAGGCTACACAAACGCCTCACACCGCGTGGCTGCTGCCTCTCTAACCTGGTGGTCCCTGCACGCACCACACACCCTGGAGTTCCAGGTCTCAGGCAGCCTCTGGAACTGCCGTTCTGCTGCCAACAAGGCTGACTTCATCCCAGCCTATGCTACCCTCCAGTCCCTCGACTTCCTGGCGCTGACGGAAAACATGGATTACCACTGAAAACACTGCTACTCCTACTGCTCTCTCCTCGTCTGACCATGTGTTCTCGCATACCCCGAGAGCATCTGGTCAGAGGGGTGGTGGCACAGGAATCCTCATCTCTCCCAAGTGGTCATTCTCAATTTTCCCCTAACCCATCTGTCTATCTCCTCATTTGAATTCCATGCTGTCACAGTCACTAGCCCATTTAAGCTTAATATCCTTGTCATCTATCGCCCTCCAGGTTCCCTTGGAGAGTTTTCATCAATGAGCTTGACGCCTTGATAAGTTCCTTTCCTGAGGATGGCTTTGGGGGATTTCACAGTTTTGGGGGATTACAAACCTCCCTACGTCTACATTTGACTCATTTCTCTCTGCCTCCTTCTTTCCACTCCTCTCCTCTTTTGACCTCACCCTCTCAACGTCCCCCCCTACTCACAAGGCAGGCAATACGCTTGACTTCATCTTTACTAGATGTTGCTCTTCTACTAATCTCACTGCAACTCCCCTCCATGTCTCCGACCACTACTTTGTATCCTTTTCTCTCTCGCTCTCCTCCAACACTACTCACTCTGCCCTACACAGATGGTAACGCGCCGCCGCAACCTTCGCTCTCTCTCTCCCACTACTCTCTCCTCTTCCATCCTATCATCTCTTCCCTCTGCTCAATCCTTCTCCCTCCTATCTCCTGATTCTGCCTCTCAACCCTCCTCTCCTCCCTTTCTGCATCCTTTGACTCCCTGTGTCCCCTATCCTCCCGGCCGGGCTCGGTCCTCCCCTCCAGCTCCGTGGCTTGATGACTCATTGCGAGCTCACAGAACAGAGCTCCGGGCAGCTGAGCGGAAATGAAGGAAGAAAACTAAACTCCCTGCCGACCTGGCATCTTTTCACTCCCTCCTCTCTACATTTTCTTCATCTGTTTCTGCTGCTAAGGGCCACTTTCTACCACTCTAAATTCCAAGCATCTGCCTCTAACCCTAGGAAGCTCTTTGCCACATTCTCCTCACTGCTGAATCCAGTTATCACCAGAATAAAACATGGCACAATCACGCAGAAACATTATGGTTTAACTCGCATTGAAATGCAAATACCCAGATAATGGTAAGAAAGATAGCAAACAAAATATTGAAACGCTCGCTAACATAAAGAAAAGGACAGCATTGATAGTAAGTACAAAGTCACATAAGGATAAACATTCTCCGTGATGAAATAGTTCTTACCTTATGGATAAAAACAGCTTGAGGGTTGCTACAATACAACATTCCAAACATGAAAACACACAACTACATAACACCATTAAAAAACAGAGAGAGCTGGATAAACACATTTAGATTTTTTAGATACTGCACTTTTCTTTTGGCATGACCCATACAGCTGTTTAAGGTCATACAAAGGCAGAGTGCAGTATCAGCATTTTTAGGGGTCATAGGTCAGATCAGTGGTCATAATAAGATGATACATCAGTGCATTTACACTTATCTACCTACGACATATTTGGGCTGAACAGCAAAAACAACTTTAAAGGCTTTTTTGTCTTCAGTTGGACTGTTTTCTAGTTGATGCTCTTTGCCTTTGTAGGGCCGTTTATTCAAGCAGTCAACGGGACAACAACTCTTAATGCGATCATGGGGAAAACACTTTTGAAAGCAGTTTTGAACCTTTGTTAAAAAAAAGACGGGGATCCATGCTTTCCATTGATAACACGTTTATTTCTATACTCCTACAATTGCGCTAATGCATTGTTTTAAAAATGCAGTTCCAACTGGAGTATCAAGCATGGTTTAGGATCATTCACAACAGAGCTCTAACAATCTCACAACGTTCAGTTCAGTGTTAGTGGCTGTTGAGAAAGTCTTGATTGCTAGTAGCATTACCATGGTAGCTGGTAGCATTAACTTGTCGGCTAGTAGTATTAGCCTGGTTGGAACCTGTACTTTGAGTTGCTTGTACATTAGCGCCATCTGTGGGTGTTAGTGGCTGTTTGCTGTGGTTGAATGATGTTGCTTGCAGAATGCAGCCTTGGTGCACCATGGTCTCCCTGTTGGGATCCTGTACTCAGTAGGAGGTAAACCCTGTGATGATGGTGCAGGGTTTTGTGCCATCATTTGCATGAATGCCTCATAGGCGTCGTGGTCAAGTTCAGTCCAGTTTCTTTTTGCCACCCATTGCTTGTGATGTTGGAGGAGAGTTTACTGAATGCCTGATAGGCGTCGTGGTCAAGTTCAGTCCAGTTTCTTTTTGCCACCCATTGCTTGTGATGTTGGAGGAGAGTTTTGTGCATATAGTCTACTGAATGCCTCAGAGGCGTCGTGGTCAGCTTCAGTCCAGTCTCTTTTACTGTGATCCACTGAACTTTTCCTTGTTTACGTTTGAGGTTTTAACCTTGGAGTGTGTGACTGTCACCGGCCCCAGTATCACCAGGTGGTGTCTCCAGTATGACCAAATCAAATCAAATCAAATGTTATTTGTCACTTACACGTGTTTAGCAGATGTTATTGCGGGTGTAGCGAAATGCTTGTGCTTCTAGCTCCGACAGTGCAGTAATATCTAACAAGTAATATCTAACAATTTCACAACATATACCCAATACACACAAATCTAAGTATGGAATGGAAATTAAGAAAATATTCATATATGGACAAGCAATGAGACCAGGTGGTGTCTCCAGTGAGACCAGGTGGTGTCTCCAGTGAGACCAGGTGGTGTCTCCTATGAGACCAGATGGTGTCTCCTATGAGACCAGGGCACTGCTCACAGAAGTTTCTTCTTCTTCTCTGTAGCTCCACCTCCTTTCTTGTTGTCTTCATCTCCTTGGAAGATGGCCGTCTTCTCCTTGGGAGTCTTTGAGTACATTTCCATCTCCCAAGCTGAGAGAACAGGGAGATGTGTTGTGGATATTGTGCAGTGGGCTTGGTCTGGTTGGATTTGGAGTGGATGCTGGTTCTGGGTGCTTTGTTTCCTTGATTGTAATCTTGTTTCCTTTCCTAGTCTCCTTTCCTTTGTTTCTTGATGCTTTGAGTTTTGCTGTTATGGCTGCAATCTCAGTTTCCATTGCCAACTTTTCTTTCCTTGCTTGCAATTCCGCGTGCTCCTTTTCCAAAGCGTGTTTTTGCTTCAAGCCAGCAGCACGTTCTACAAGAACAGCACGTTCAGCTTCAGCTTCAGGTTCCATTCGAGATATGGAGTTGCTGATGACCTTCCACTGGTGAAATTCCTTCCACTTGACTTGGTCGAACTAGACAGACACCAGTCTGAAAGATCAACATGCTCCCTCTCCTCCTTAAACAATTGCTGCACTGAATATTGGAGGGCAATGAATGTGTTCATGTGCTGCTGCAACACTCTTCTGGCTTTGTTCATAGCCCTCACAGGCTTCACATTTCCAGTTAGTCTCTTCTTGAAGATATATGTTTCCTTATTCGATTTCAATGATTGTAGCAAACACTTTCCAACGTTGAAATTCGTAAAAAGCACCCTGTTGGCACTTACAACTTGTCTTCATCGTTTCCAGTTCACAGGCAGAGCTTGGCATCAATTCGGTCTATTCCATCGCGCGCGTCTGGGACGCAGCATTCAACAAGAAGGGGGCGCGCAGAGGAAAGAAGGGGGCGCGCAGAGGAAAGAAGGGGGCGCGCAGAGGAAAGAAGGGGGCGCGCAGAGGAAAGAAGGGGGCGCGCAGAGGAAAGAAGGGGGCGCGCAGAGGAAAGAAGGGGGGCGCCGCAGAGGAAAGAAGGGGGCGCGCAGAGGAAAGAAGGGAGGCGCGCGAGCGCGCAGAGGAAAGAAGGGGGCAGAGGAAAGCAGAGGAAAGAAGGGGGCGGCAGAGGAAAGAAGGGGGCGGCAGAGGAAAGAAGGGGGAGAAGCGGCAGAGGAAAAGAAGGGGGCACGCAGAGGAAAGAGGAAAGGGGGCGGCAGAGGAAAGAAGGGGGCGGCAGAGGAAAGAAGGGGGCCGCGCAGAGGAAAGAAGGGGAGCGCGAGCAAAGAATGGAGGCGCACGAGGAAAGAAGGGGGCGCGCAGAGGAAAGAAGGGGGCGCGAGAAAGAAGGGGGCGCAGGGAAAGAAGGGGCGCGCAGAGGAAAGAAGGGGGCGCGCAGAGGAAAGAAGGGAGCGCACAAAGGAAAGAAGGGGGGGCTCGCAGAGGAAAGAAGGGGGAGGCAGAGGAAAGAAGGGGGCGGCAGAGGAAAGAAGGGGGCGCGCAGAGGAAAGAAGGGGGCGCGCAGAGGAAAGAAGGGGGCGGCAGAGGAAAAGAAGGGGGACGGCAGAGGAAAGAGAGAAAGGGGGCGGCAGAGGAAAGAAGGGGGCGGCAGAGGAAAGAAGGGGCGCGCAGAGGAAAGAAGGGGGCGCGCAGAGAGGAAAGAAGGGGGGCGCGCAGAGGAAAGAGGGGGGGCGCGCAGGAGGAAAGAAGGGGGCGCGCAGAGGAAAGAAGGGGGCGCGCAGAGGAGGAGAAAGAGAAGGGGGGGGCGCGCAGAGGAAAGAAGGGGGCGCGCAGAGGAAAGAAGGGGGCGCGCAGAGGGAAAGAAGGGGGGCGGCAGAGGAAAGAAGGGGGCGGCAGAGGAAAGAGAAGGGGGCGGCAGAGGAAAGAAAGGGAGAAACGCAGAGGAAAGAAGGGGGCGGCAGAGGAAAGAAGGGGGCACGCAGAGGAAAGAAGGGGGCGGCAGAGAGAAGAAGGGGGGGCGCGCAGAGAAGAAGGGGCGCGGCAGAGGAAAGAACAGAAGGGGGCGCGCAGAGGAAAGAAGGGGAGCTAACGCGCGCAGAGGAAAGAAGGGGGCGGCAGAGGAAAGAAGGGGGCGCAGAGGAAGAGAAGGAGGCAGAGGAAAGAAGGGGGGGCGCAGAGGAAAGAAGGGGGCGCGCACAGAGGAAAGGAAGAAGGGGCTCGCAGAGGAAAAGGGGCGAGGCAGAGGAAAGAAGGGGGAGGCAGAGGAAAGAAGGGGGGCCGAGCAGAGAGAAGGGGGCGGCAGGAGGAAAGAAGGGGGAGCGCAGAGGAAAGAAGGGGCGCAGAGGGTGCGCTGCGCGCAGAGGAAAGAAGGGGCGGCAGAGGAAAGAAGGGGGCACGCAGAGGAAAGCAAGGGGGCGGCAGAGGGAAAGAAGGGGGGCGGGCAGAGGAAAGAAGGGAGGCGGGCAGCAGAGGAAAGAAGGGGGCGCGCAGAGGAAAGAAGGGGGCGGCAGAGGAAAGAAGGGGGCACGCAGAGGAAAAGAGGGGGAGCGCAGAGGAAAGAACGGGGACCGCGCGCAGAGGAAAGAAGGGGGCGGCCAGAGGAAAGAAGGGGGCGCGCAGAGGAAAGAAGGGGGAGGGCAGAGGAAAGAAGGGTGCACAGCAGACTAAAGAAGGGGGGCGGCAGAGGAAAGAAGGGGGCAGGCAGAGGAAAAGAAGGGGCGGGCAGAGGAAAGCGGGGGTGGCAGAGGAAAGAAGGGGCGCGCGCAGAGGAAAGAAGGGGGCGTGCGACAGAGGAAAGAAGGTGGCGCGGCAGAGGAAAGAAGGGGGCAAATCTATAGAGGAAAGAAGGGGGAGGGCAGAGGAAACGAGAAGGGGCTGCGGCAAGAAAGAAGGGGGCGCGTCAGAGGAAAGAGAGGAAGGCGGGGGCAGAGGAAAGGAAATGTAGGCGCGGCAGAGGAAAGAAGGTGGGGGGGGGGGGGGGGGGAAGAGAGGAGGGAAGAAGAGAAGGGGGGGGGGGGTGCCAGCGGAAAGAAGGGGGCTCACAGAGGAAAGAAGGGGGCGCGCAGAGGAACGAAGGGTGGCCCCGAGGATAAAGAAAGGGGGCGCGCAGAGGAAAGAAAAGGGGGGCGTAGGAAAAGGGGCGCGCAGAGGAAAAAGGGGGGGGCAGAGGGAAAAAGGGGGGGCCAGAGGAAAAAATGGGGGAGAGGGGAAAAAAGGGGGGGGCCGAGGGAAGGGGGCGGCAGAGGGGAAAAAAGGGGGGGCGCAAGGAAGGGAAAGGGGGCGGCAGAGGAAAAAAGGGGGGGGGGGCAAAAGGAAAGAAGGGGCGGCCGAGGGAAAAAAAGGGGGGCCCCAAAAAGGGAAAAAAAGGGGGGGCCAAAGGGAAAAAAGGGGGCGGAGAAAGGAAAAAAGGGGGCCGTAGGAAAGAGGGGGCGGCCGAGGAAAGAAAGGGGGGCCCCCGCAAAAGGAAAGAAGGGGGGGGCCCCCGGAGGAAAAGAATGGGGGCGGCGGGCCCGAGGAAAGAAAGGGGGGGGCCCCAAAAGGAAAAAGGGGGTTCCCCAAGGAAATCCGGGGGCCACAGGGGGGGAACGGGGGGCGCCCAAAAGAAAAAAGGGGGGGGAAGGAAAAAGGGGGGGCAAGGAAAGAGGGGACGGGGAGGAAAAAATGGGGGGGGCAAGGAAAAAGGGGCGGCAAGGAAAAAAGGGGGGGCAGAGGAAAGAAGGGGGGGGGGGAAGGAAAAAAGGGGGGGGAAGGAAAAAATGGGCCCCGCAAGGAAAAAGGGGGGGGCAGAGGAAAGAAGGGGCCGGGAAAGGAAAAAGGGGGGGCGCAAAGGAAGAAGGGGGGGCGCAAGAAAGAAGGGGCGGCGAGAAAAAAGGGGGCGGAGAAAAGAAGGGGGGGGCAGAGGAAAAAGTGGGGGCTCTGAGGAAAGGGTGGGGGGGCAGAGAAAAAAGGGGGGGGCGCAGAGGAAAAGGGGGCCCCACAGAGGAAAAAAGGGGGGGCGCAGAGGAAAGAAGGGGGGGCCAAAGGAAAGAAGGGGGCGCGCCCGGGGAAAGAAAAGGGGGGGGCAAGGGAAAAAAGGGGGCGCGGGAATACAAAAAGGGGGCGGCAGAGGAAAGAAGGGGGGGCGCAGAGGAAAAAAAGGGGGGGGGCAGGGAAAAAAGGGGCGGGAGAGGAAAGAAGGGGCGCGCAGAGGAAAAAAGGGCGCAATTAAAGAAAGGGGGGCGCACGGAAAAAGGGGGCGCGCAAGGGGAAAAAAAGGGGGGGGCAGAGGAAAGGGGAAGGGGGGGCAGGGAAGAAGGGGGGGCTGCGAGAAAAGAGGGGCGGCAGATTAAAAAAAGGGGGGGCCGAGGAAAGAAGGGGGGCCAGAGGAAAAGGGGGCGGGAAGGAAGAAGGGGGGGGGGAAAAGGGAAGAATTTTGGGCCCAAGGAAAACGGGGGCGCACAGAAAAGAAAGGGGGGGCAGAGGAAAGAAGGGGGGGGGCAGAGGAAAGAAGGGGGGCGGCAAAAGGGGAAAAAAGGGGGGCCAAGGAAAGAAGGGGGGGCCGAAAAGAAGGGGGCGCGCAAGGAAAAAAGGGGGGGGCAGAGGGAAAAAAGGGGGGGCCCAGAGGAAAGAAGGGGGCGCGCAGAGGAAAAAGGGGGCGCCAGGGAAAGAAGGGGGCGGCAGAAAAAAAGGGGCGGCGAGGAAAAAGGGGGGGGCAAGGAAAGAAGGGGGTTTCCCGGGGGAATGAAGGGGGCGGGAGAAAAAAGAAAGGGGGGCCCCAAGGAGAGAAGGGGGCGCGCAAGGAAAGAAGGGGGGGGCGCAAAAAAAGGGGCCTCAAGGAAAAAAGGGGCGGCAGAGGGAAAAAAGGGGGGGGAGAGGAAAAAAATTGGGGGGCAGAGGAAAAAGGGGGCCCCATAGAATGAAGGGGGGGCAAAGGGAAAAAGGGGCGCGCAGAGGAAAAAAAGGGGGGGCAAGGGGAAAAGGGGGGGGGCCGGGAAAGAAGGGGGGCCCCAAGGGAAAAAGGGGGCGCCGAGAAAAAAGGGGCGCCAGAGGAAAAAAGGGGGGGGGGAAGGAAGAAGGGGGGCTAGAAAAGGGGCGCACAAGGAAAAAAGGGGGGCGCCCGAGGAAAGAAAGGGGCGCGCGAGGGAAAGAAAGGGGGGGGCCCGAGGAAGGGGGGGGCAAGGAAAAAAGGGGCGCGCAAGGGAAAAAAAGGGGGCCGCCAAAGGGAAAAAAGGGGGGGCGCAGAGGAAAAAAGGGGCGGGAGAAAGGGAAAGGGGGGGGCAAGGGAAAAAAAGGGGGGGCCCAAAAAAAGAAGGGGCTAAGGGAAAAAAGGGGGCCGCAAAAAAAGAAGGGGGCCCGCCAAAGGGAAAAAAGGGGCGGCAGAGGAAAGAAGGGGGGGCCCCAGAGGGAAAATTTTTTTCCCGGGAAAAGGAAAAGGGGGGGCGCAAAGGGAAAAAAAGGGGGGGCCCAAAAGGGGAAAAAGGGGCCAAGGGGAAAAAGGGGGGGCGGCCCCCAAAAAAGGGGGAAAAAGGGGGCGGCAGAGGAAAAAAGGGGGCGGCGAGGAAAAAGGGGGAAGGGGGGCGGCAAGGAAAGAAGGGGGCGCCGGAAAAAAGGGGCCCCAAAGGGAAAAAAGGGGGGGCTCAAGGAAAGGGGGGGGCAAGGGGGGGCCAGAGGAAAAAAGGGGCGGAAGAAAGAAGGGGCGGCAGGGGAAAAAAGGGGGGGGGCAGAGGAAAAAAAGGGGGGGCGCCGAGGAGGGGGGCGGGATAGGAAAGAGGGGGGCCGGGAAGGAAAAAAAAAGGGGGGGCCCCAAAGGGAAAAAAGGGCGCCAAGGGAAAAAAAGGGGGGGCAGAGAAAAAGGGGGGCGCGCATAGGAAAAAGGGGGGGCAGAGGAAAAAAGGGGGCGCGCAGAGGAAAAAAAGGGGGGGCAATGAAAGAAGGGGGCGCGCAGAGGAAAAAGGGGGCGCAAGGAAAGAAGGGGGGGGGCCCAAAAAAAGGGGGGGCCAGCACCTAAGGGGGGTCGCAGAAAAAGAAGGGGGCGGCAGAGGGAAAGAAAGGGGGCCCCAGAAGGGAAAAAAGGGGCCCCAGAGGAAAGAAAAGGGG
>CM072257.1:4899021-4949828 GCA_036851935.1 Coregonus suidteri | reverse complement strand
TTCCATTTTCCCCCCCAATACCCCGGCAACTTCACAGGGCCATTGAAGGGATGGGACCTTTCCACGGCCAAAATAACAGCCTGATAAACCCCTAGGCAAAGGGAATTTTTTTCCCGTTTCATAGGAAAATTTGGTTGCACAAACCAGATCTGACGGGTTTTTCTGACCCAGGGCCCACCCAAACCTTTTTTTTAAAGTATCTGTGAAAAACAGTTGCTATATGTATTCCCAGTCATGTAAATCCAGAGTTGGGGCCAAATGAATTTGTTTTAAATTTATATAAACGAAACCCTCGAAATCTTAGAAATTGTTGCTTTTGGGTTTTTTTTTTAATTTTAGTAAAATTAAAAAGCAGTTCAAAAAAGTTTTTTTGTTTGCTGATGTTACTAACACAAAGGGTCATTTTTCCCTACACCGTCTCACTGTCCATGTCTCTTTTAGCTCCCACCTCTACTTCACTGTGTTATAATGGACCTTATGCTTGTTATGTCACCTCTGGAACCAGTTATCAAAACATACTGACCTTTCTGACCCTATCACACGGGCCCTACTTTCTACACTGAACATTTAAATTCCTCTATGAGTTTTTGTTTCGTGTCCATTTACTTATTTATGTATTTGTTGTATATTGGGGTTGTGCTGCAGAGCATCATGGGGGTTTGTATGTGTTGAGATGATCACGTTCCAGATAAATGGTTGAACTGATTCCTGTCTCCCGTCTCATCATTATTGAATTGTTATACAGACGTGGTTATGAAACCCACCAGACATAACAAAAGATTGGTGATGAGTAAGTCTGAATCTACAGGAACTATTCTGTCTGGAAGAAGTGGGTTTTTACAACTGTTTAAAAACTGTTATTTTCTGTGGTACAGTCTAGGCTAATGTTAGGCAAGTGCATAGTCGAGCTAGCTAAGAAAGAGCGTTAACCAGTGGTGTAAAGTACTTAAGTAAAAATACTTTAAAGTACTACTTAAGTAGTTTTTGGGGGGTATATGTACTTGACTTTACTATTCATATTTTTGACTACTTTTACTTTCACTTCACTACATTCCTAAAGAAAATAATGTACTTTTTTACTCCATACATTTTCCCTGACACCCAAAATTACTCGTTACATTTTGAATGCTTAGCAGGACAGAAAATGGTCCAATTCACACACTTATCAAGAGAACATCCCTACTGCCTCTGATCTGGCAGACTCACTAAACACAAATGCTTTGTTTGTAAATTGTCTGAGTGTTGGAGTGTGCCTCTGGCTGAATGTACATTTTAAAAACAAGAAAATCGTCTGGTTTGCTTTATGTAAGGAATTTGAAATGATTTATACTTGTACTTTTTACTTTTGATACTTAAGTATATTTTAGCAATTACATTTACTTTTGATACTTAAGTATATTTAAAACCAAATACTTTTAGACTTTTATTCAAGTAGTATTTTACTGGGTGACTTTCACTTTTAGTTGAGTCATTTTCTATTAAGGTATCTTTACTTTTACTCAAGTATGACAATTGGGTACTTTTTCCACCACTGGAGTTAACATCGTCATGGACGGCAGAAAAGGACTCGAGACGGACATCGGAGTGGGAAAACAACATGATTAAAAAGGAGGAATATACAGTGATTAAAGGAAAGGACATTTATTCAACTGTGAAGACAAACCTTTTAATTAAATCTGCTAAATGAGCGAATTTAGGAGGAAACATCAGTGAGTGAAGTGAATGAAGATCACATGACTGAGGAAAATATTGCTTTGGTTGAGGACAATATTGAAGTGAGTGACAATCAGGAGCTTATTGAGAAATGAAAAATTATTGGAATTGTTGGAAACATTGGACAGTTTGATGAAAGTATTGATCAGTGGAGCTCATATAAAGAACAGTTTGAATATTTAGTTTCTTGTAAATGACATGGATGAGGACAACACTGTGCCTCCATGTTTTTGTGTAATGGGGCCAAAAGACATTTAATTTACTAGGCAGCCTGCTACAGCCAGACAGAACAGGTAATAAGATGTATGGGGATATTGTGGAGATACTTAAAGGACATTTTTCACCAGAAACCACTAGTTAATGCTGAAAGGTTCAGGTTCCACAGGAGACATCAGGAAGACGGAGAATCAGTAACAATGTTTGCTGCTGCATTAAAGAACTACCAGAACACTGTGAGTTTAATGCTGTTCTAAATGACATCATTAGAGACAGACTAGTATGTGGGCTACGGAGTGAAGCTACACAAAAGAGACTGTTGACTGAAAGTCATCTGAATTTGGCAAAGGACATTGAAATCAGTGTGTCCATGGAACTAGCTGCTAAAGAGGCTCACCAGTTGAGTTCAACAGGAACTTAGTGGGTTCATCTAACAATCCTAATCACCAGCTGATACATTTTAATATCATACACAGGGTAAACCTTCCACCAAGAAAACATAATTTAATAGAAATCCCAACCGCTCCTCTGTGTGATCTATGTAATCAAGGTGCCTTGGGCTCCTTTAATCATATGTACTGGGAGTGACCAGGGGACATGTTTTGGAAAGAGGTATCCTCATACCTTGTTCCCCCAAACTGTTATTACTGAATGATAATTCACCACTGTCATTACAGCAAAGACGTATAATGTTGTCAGGTTGGGACAGCAGCTAAAAAAGATGTTGGAACTAAGATGGCAACCACCACACCTCATTGGATCAGCACTTTTATAGATATCATTTTATTTAGAACTATCCACTGCTAGGATCCATGGGGCCAAACAACAATTGCAGCTGAAACCATAAAATAACTCCTGTAGTGGGTTTTACCCAACAGATTGACCGTTAATTATAATTTTTGTTCAAATGTGTACCTTGATTTAGTATTTAATTTAATGGAGATCAGGTTGGAGGGTGGGTTGGGGTGGTCCCAGGAGGGGTTGGAGGGTGGGTTGGGGTGATCCCAGGAGGGGTTGGAGGGTGGGTTGGGGTGGTCCCAGGAGGGGTTGGAGGGTGGGTTGGGGTGGTCCCAGGAGGGGTTGGAGGGTGGGTTGGGGTGATCCCAGGAAGGGTTGGAGGGGGGGTTTGGGGTGGTCCCAGGAGGGGTTGGAGGGTGTGTGTTGGGGTGGTCCCAGGAGGGGTTGGAGGGTGGGTTGGGGTGGTCCCAGGAGGGGTTGGAGGGTGGGTTGATGCAGCTGAGGTGGGTGATTGTATATGTGGTTTATTATAATTGTATTTATCTGCAATAACTAGTTTCCATAATATACTGATATATATTTTAACAGTATTGTGTCTCCAGCTGTATAACCATTCCTGCTGCTATTTCTTCTGATATATATTTTAACAGTATTGTGTCTCTAGCTGTATAAACCATTCCTGCTGCTATTTGTTCTGATATATATTTTTAACAGTATTGTGTCTCTAGATGTATAACCATTCCTGCTGCTATTTGTTCTGATATATATTTTAACAGTACTGTGTCTCTAGCTGTATAACCATTCCTACTGCTATTTGTTCTGATATATATTTTAACAGTATTGTGTCTCTAGTTGTATAACCATTCCTGCTGCTATTTGTTCTGATATATATTTTAACAGTATTGTGTCTCTAGCTGTATAACCATTCCTGCTGCTATTTGTTCTGATATATATTTTAACAGTATTGTGTCTCTAGCTGCATAACCATTTCCTGCTGCTATTTGTTCTGATATATATTTTAACAGTATTGTGTCTCTAGCTGTATAACCATTCCTGCTGCTATTTGTTCTTGTCTGTGTTCCTTTAAAATAAATACAAAGTTAATCATACTATGGCTACTATGTCTCCCCCTTGCTAGAGGGACAGCTGGTGAGTATGGAGATTAACACAGGGCCAGCTGGTGAGTATGGAGATTAACACAGGGACAGCTGGGGAGTATGGAGATTAACACAGGGACAGCTGGTGAGTATGGAGATTGACACAGGGACAGCTGGTGAGTATGGAGATTGACACAGGGCCAGCTGGTGAGTATGGAGATTGACACAGGGCCAGCTGGTGAGTATGGAGATTAACACAGGGGACAGCTGGTTAGTATGGAGATTGACACAGGGTCAGCTGGTGAGTATGGAGATTAACACAGGGACAGCTGGTTAGTATGGAGATTAACACAGGGACAGCTGGTTAGTATGGAGATTGACACAGGGACAGCTGGTGAGTATGGAGATTAACACAGGGACAGCTGGTGAGTATGGAGATTAACACAGGGCCAGCTGGTGAGTATGGAGATTGACACAGGGCCAGCTGGTGAGTATGGAGATTGACACAGGGACAGCTGGTGAGTATGGAGATTGACACAGGGACAGCTGGTGAGTATGGAGATTAACACAGGGTCAGCTGTATCTCTGGTGTCAGACTGAAATGCCTTCCACTTCAGCCAGCACACATCGTGTTAAAGACTTACACAGGTGAATCTGTCACCTTGAGAGGCATCACTGATGTCACAGTTCAGTTGAACTGACAAACTGAAAAGCTGCCACTCTACCTCCTGTAAGGAGACTATGCATCACCACTGGGACGTTGGTGGTTGGAGAAAATCCCAATGGACTGGCCATCAGTGCATATAATGACACATGGAGACAAAGACCTACCTGCCATCTTAAAGAAACATGGAGAAGTCTTTTTAATGGACAGCTGGGTAGTATGAACGACATTACAGGGAAGCTTAGCATTAAGCCAGACAGCAAACCAACGTTTCTGATAGCAGGACCTGTACCTTATTCTATCAGACCAAAAGTCAAGGCTGACTTGGACGCTTTAGTCAAGAACAAAGTACTGGAGCCGGTCAGCGTGAGTGAATGGGCAACACCCATCTACCAGTCCTTTAAAGGGCAATCCCGCCACTTTTCAACCTCATATTGACTTCTCCAGCACCAAACCAGTGTCTGCATACTGTATGTGAAAACAACACGTTTCTATGATTTGTGGTTAAACAGATCAGAAGAAAGGTCCTAAAAAATGCTTCTCTGTGACATCACAGGGTAGGATAAAAGTAAGAAAAACAGTGATTTTCAAAACCGGCAATGAGAATGCTTCTCTGTGACATCACAAGGAGTTTCTAGCTCAAAGAAGGGAGTTTTCTTGCTCCCCAAGTCACCAAGAATCTCATAGTGTTGGAAAGTCACTGTTTAAAATGATTCAACTTTTTATGATGTCACTTTTTCCCATATGTAAACACTGGTAATGTGCTGGAGGTGATGAACATCAGGTTAAAGAGTGGTGGAGTTGCCCTTTAAGAAGGAGGGTGGAATCAGGATATGAGGAGACTTTAAAGTGTACTGTTAACCCTGTGTTGTCCTCTGAGCGCTATCCACTACCACACATCAACAACCTTTTCACGGGTTTAGCTGGGGGGTCAAAAGCTCTACCAAGCCTTTTTACAGATGCACATGGATGAAATGTCAAAAGAGCTGCTGACTGTTGTGACACACAAGGGGCTGTTCAGGTACTGTCATCTACCGTTTGGAATCACAAGAGGCTCAAGTGTGCCAGCACTGTTCCAGAGGGTGATGGACCAGATCTTGGGTGGATTGCCAGGAGGACAATGCTACCTGGATGACATCCTCAATGGATTGCCAGGAGGACAATGCTACCTGGATGACATCCTCAATGGATTGCCAGGAGGACAATGCTACCTGGATGACATCCTCAGTGGATTTCCAGGAGGACAATGATACCTGGATGACATCCTCAGTGGATTGCCAGGAGGACAATTCTACCTGGATGACATTCTCAGTGGATTGCCAGGAGGACAATGCTACCTGGATGACATCCTCAGTGGATTGCCAGGAGGACAATGATACCTGGATGACATCCTCAGTGGATTGCCAGGAGGACAATGCTACCTGGATGACATCCTCAATGGATTGCCAGGAGGACAATGCTACCTGGATGACAACCTCAGTGGATTGCCAGGAGGACAATGCTATCTGGATGACATCCTCAATGGATTGCCAGGAGGACAATGCTACCTGGATGACATCCTCAATGGATTGCCAGGAGGACAATGCTACCTGGATGACATCCTCAGTGGATTTCCAGGAGGACAATGATACCTGGATGACATCCTCAGTGGATTGCCAGGAGGACAATTCTACCTGGATGACATTCTCAGTGGATTGCCAGGAGGACAATGCTACCTGGATGACATCCTCAGTGGATTGCCAGGAGGACAATGATACCTGGATGACATCCTCAGTGGATTGCCAGGAGGACAATGCTACCTGGATGACATCCTCAATGGATTGCCAGGAGGACAATGCTACCTGGATGACATCCTCAGTGGATTGCCAGGAGGACAATGCTATCTGGATGACATCCTCAATGGATTGCCAGCAGGACAATGCTACCTGGATGACGTCCTCAATGGATTGCCAGGAGGACAATGCTACCTGGATGACATCTTCAATGGATTGCCAGGAGGACAATGCTACCTGGATGACATCCTCAATGGATTGCCAGGAGGAAATGCTACCTGGATGACATCCTCAGTGGATTGCCAGGAGGACAATTCTACCTGGATGACATCCTCAATGGATTGCCAGGAGGACAATGCTACCTGGATGACATCCTCAGTGGATTGCCAGGAGGACAATGCTACCTGGATGACATCCTCAGTGGATTGCCAGGAGGACAATGCTACCTGGATGACATCCTCAATGGATTGCCAGGAGGACAATGCTACCTGGATGACATCCTCAATGGATTGCCAGGAGGACAATGCTACCTGGATGACATCTTCAATGGATTGCCAGGAGGACAATGCTACCTGGATGACATCCTCAATGGATTGCCAGGAGGAAATGCTACCTGGATGACATCCTCAGTGGATTGCCAGGAGGACAATTCTACCTGGATGACATCCTCAATGGATTGCCAGGAGGACAATGCTACCTGGATGACATCCTCAGTGGATTGCCAGGAGGACAATGCTACCTGGATGACATCCTCAGTGGATTGCCAGGAGGACAATGCTACCTGGATGACATCCTCAGTGGATTTCCAGGAGGACAATGCTACCTGGATGACATCCTCAGTGGATTTCCAGGAGGACAATTCTACCTGGATGACATCCTCATTACTAGTAAGGATGAAGAGGACCATCTCCAGAACTTGGATGTGACCTTATAGAGATTGAAGGTCTAGGGACTGTGAGTTCATAGTTCAATCATCGGTTGAATTCCTCAGACACATCATCAACACTACGGGCCTTCAAAAGGCTCCGTCCAAGGTCAAGGCTATCTTGGACGTCAACTACGTTCTTTCCTGGGTTTACTGAATTATTATGGACGGTTTATCCAGAGCTTATCAACCAAGTTGAAGATGCTGCATCAGTTGCTTTGTTAATTACTGCAGATGTTTAAAACAGAGCTTAATAACCAAGTTTGAGCCGTTGCATCAGTTGCTTTGTCTTTTCACTAATTAATTTAATGTAGATGTTTCTAGGTATCAAAAGGAGAAGTGAAAGTAACTTGAGATTTGTTGAATGATCATATGTTATACAGTATGGTAATATAAAACACACTTATTCCCATTAATTACACACACACACACACACATACACACACACACACACACACACACACACACACACATGGATTACAGGAAACATCCGCACTGAGCTAAAGGGTAGAGCTGCCGCTTTCAAGGAACGGGACTCTAACCCGGACGTTATAAGAAATCCCGCTATGACCTCGACGAACCATCAAACAGGCAAAGAGTCAATACAGGTCTAAGATTGAATCATACTACACTGGCTCTGACGCTCGTCGGATGTGGCAGGGCTTGAAAACTATTACAGACTACAAAGGGAAGCACAGCCGCGAGCTGCCCAGTGACACAAGCCTACCAGACGAGCTAAACCACTTCTATGCTCGCTTCGAGGCAAGCAACACTGAAGCATGCATGAGAGCACCAGCTGTTCCCGGACGACTATGTGATCACGCTCTCCGTAGCCGATGTGAGTAAGACTTTTAAGCAGGTCAACATTCACAAGGCCGCAGGGCCAGACGGATTACCAGGACGTGTACTCCGAGCATGTGCTGACCAACTGGCAAGTGTCTTCACTGACATTTTCAACATGTCCCTGACTGAGTCTGTAATACCAACATGTTTCAAGCAGACCACCATAGTCCCCGTGCCCAAGAACTCTAAGATAACCTGCCTAAATGACTACCGACCCGTGGCACTGACGTCTGTAGCCATGAAGTGCTTTGAAAGACTGGTCATGGCTCACATCAACAGCATAATCCCAGAAACCCTAGACCCACTCCAATTTGCATACCGCCCCAACAGATCCACAGATGATGCAATCTCTATCGCACTCCACACTGCCCTTTCCCACCTGGACAAGAGGAACACCTACGTGAGAATGCTATTCATTGACTACAGCTCAGCATTCAACACCATAGTGCCCTCAAAGCTCATCACTAAGCTAAGGATCCTGGGACTAAACACCTCCCTCTGCAACTGGATCCTGGACTTCCTGACGGGCCGCCCCCAGGTGGTAAGGGTAGGTAACAACACATCTGCCACACTGATCCTCAACACGGGGGCCCCTCAGGGGTGCGTGCTCAGTCCCCTCCTGTACTCTCTGTTCACCCATGACTGCATGGCCAGGCACGACTCCAACACCATCATTAAGTTTGCCGACGACACAACAGTGGTAGGCCTGATCACCGACAACGATGAGACAGCCTATAGGGAGGAGGTCAGAGATCTGGCCGTGTGGTGCCAGGACAACAACCTCTCCCTCAACGTGACCAAGACAAAGGAGATGATTGTGGACTACAGGAAAAAAAAGAGGACTGAGCACGCCCCCATTCTCATCGACGGGGCTGTAGTGGAACAGGTTGAGAGCTTCAAGTTCCTTGGTGTCCACATCACCAACGAACTATCATGGTCCAAACACACCAAGACAGTCGTGAAGAGGGCACGACAAAGCCTATTCCCCCTCAGGAGACTAAAAAGATTTGGCATGGGTCCTCAGATCCTCAAAAAATTCTACAGCTGCACCATCGAGAGCATCCTGACTGGTTGCATCACCGCCTGGTATGGCAACTGCTTGGCCTCTGACCGCAAGGCACTACAGAGGGTAGTGCGTACGGCCCAGTACATCACTGGGGCAAAGCTCCCTGCCATCCAGGACCTCTATACCAGGCGGTGTCAGAGGAAGGCCCTCAAAATTGTCAAAGACTCCAGTCACCCTAGTCAGAGACTGTTCTCTCTGCTACCGCACGGCAAGCGGTACCGGAGTGCCAAGTCTAGGTCCAAAAGACTTCTCAACAGCTTCTACCCCCAAGCCATAAGACTCCTGAACAGCTAATCATGGCTACCCGGACTATTTGCACTGCCCCCCCACCCCATCCTTTTTACGCTGCTGCTACTCTGTTAAGTATTTATGCATAGTCACTTTAACTCTACCCACATGTACATATTACCTCAAACTAGCCGGTGCCCCCCGCACATTGACTATGCAACGGTACCCCCCTGTATATATAGCCTCCCTACTGTCACTTTATTCTATTACACACACACATTCACACGTGTGTATGCATGAACACACACACACAGGGCAATTCACAAACCTTTCAGGGGGCAGGTGCTTAAAATGGCAAAAAAATTATATGGCTGGCTGGTTGGTGTGTTGTGTGGATATGTTAGTATATGGGCTGGTTGGTTGGTTGGTGTGTGGCTGTGTGTGATATGTTAGTATATATGGCTGGCTGGTTGGTTGGTGTGTTGTGTGGATATGTTAGTATATGGCTGGCTGGTTGGTGTGTTGTGTGGGATATGTTAGTATATGGCTGGTTGGTGTGTTGTGTGGATATGTTATTAATGGCTGGTTGGTTGGTGTATTGTGTGGATATGTTAATATATGGCTGGCTGGTTGGTGTGTTGTGTGGATATGTTAGTATATGGGCTGGCTGGTGTGGTGTGTTGTGTGGATATGTTAGTATATGGCTGGTTGGCTGTGTGTGTGTGTGTGGATATGTTAGTATATTGGCTGGCTGGTTGGTGGTTGTGGTTGGTATATGGCTGGCTGGTGGTGGTGTGTGTGTGGATATGTTAGTATATGGCTGGCTGGTTGGTGTGTTGTGTGGATATGTTAGTATATGGCTGGCTGGTTGGTGTGTGTGTGTGGGATATATGTTAGTATATGGCTGGCTGGTTGGTGTGTTGTGTGTGTGGATATGTTAGTATATGGCTGGCTGGCTGGTTGGTATGTTGTGTGGATATGTTAGTATATGGCTGGCTGGCTGGTGGTGTGTTGTGTGTTGTGTGGATATATTAGTATATGGCTGGCTGGGTTGGTGTGTTGTGTGGATATGTTAGTATATGGCTGGCTGGTTGGTGTGTTGTGTGTGGATATGTTAGTATATGGCTGGCTGGTTGGTGTGTTGTGTGGATATGTTAGTATATGGCTGGCTGGTTGGTGTGTTGTGTGGATATGTTAGTATATGGCTGGCTGGTTGGTGTGTTGTGTGGATATGTTAGTATATGGCTGGCTGGTGTGTTGTGTGGATATGTTAGTGTGGCTGTGTGTGTTGTGTGTGATATGTTAGTATATGGCTGGCTGGCTGGTGTGTTGTGTGGATATGTTAGTATATGTGGCTGGTTGTATATGTTAGTATATGGCTGGCTGGCTGGGTGTGTGTGTGGATATGTTAGTATATGGCTGGCTGGTTGGTGTGTTGTGTGGATATGTTAGTATATGGCTGGCTGGCTGGTTGGTGTGTTGTGTGGATATGTTAGTATATGGCTGGCTGGTTGGTGTGTTGTGTGGATATGTTAGCTGGCTGGCTGGTTGGTGTGTTGTGTGGATATGTTAGTATATGGCTGGCTGGTTGGTGGTTGGTGTGTTGTGTGGATATATTAGTATATGGCTGGTTGGTGTGTTGTGTGGATATGTTAGTATATGGCTGGCTGGTGTGTGTGTGTTGTGTGGATATGTTAGTATATGGCTTGTTGGTGTGTTGTGTGGATATGTTAGTATATGGCTGGCTGGTGTGTGTTGTGTGGATATGTTAGTATATGGCTGGGTTGGTGTGTTGTGTGGATATGTTAGTATATGGCTGGCTGGTTGGTGTGTTGTGTGGATATGTTAGTATATGGCTGGCTGGCTGGCTGGTGGTGTGTTGTGTGGATATGTTAGTATATGGCTGGCTGGTGTGTTGTGTGTGTGGATATGTTAGTATATGCTGGCTGGTGTGCTGGTGGTGTGTGGATATGTTAGTATATGGCTGGCTGGTGTGGTGTGTGTGGATATGTTAGTATATGGCTGGCTGGTTGGTGTGTTGTGTGGATATGTGTTAGTATATGGCTGGCTGGGTTGGTGTGTTGTGTGGATATGTTAGTATATGGCTGGCTGGTGTGTTGTGTGTGGATATGTTAGTATATGGCTGGCTGGTTGGTATTGTTGTGTGGTTATGTTAGTGTGGATATGTTAGTATATGGCTGGTTGGTGTGTTGTGTGGATATGTTAGTATATGGCTGGCTGGCTGGTTGGTGTGTTGTGTGGATATGTTAGTATATATGGCTGGCTGGTGTGGATGTGTTGTGTGGATATGTTAGTATATGGCTGTGGTGGTGTGTGTGTTGTGTGGATATGTTAGTATATGGCTGGCTGGTTGGTGTGTTGTGTGGATATGTTAGTATATGGCTGGCTGGCTGGTTGGTGTGTTGTGTGGATATGTTAGTATATGGCTGGCTGGTTGGTGTGTTGTGTGGATATGTTAGTATATGGCTGGGCTGGTTGGTGTGTTGTGTGGATATGTTAGTATATGGCTGGTTGGTGTGTTGTGTGGATGTTGTGTGGATATGTTAGTATATGGCTGGCTGTGTGTGTTGTGTGGATATGTTAGTATATGGCTGGCTGGCTGGTGGTGTGTTGTGTGGATATGTTAGTATATGGCTGGCTGGTTGGTGTGTTGTGTGGATATGTTAGTATATGGCTGGTTGGTGTGTTGTGTGGATATGTTAGTATATGGCTGGTGGTGTGTTGTGGATATGTTAGTATATGGCTGTGTGGTATGTTGTGTGGATATGTTAGTATATGGCTGGCTGGTTGGTGTGTTGTGTGGATATGTTAGTATATGGCTGGCTGGTTGGTGTGTTGTGTGGATATGTTAGTATATGGCTGGCTGGTTGGTGTGTTGTGTGGATATGTTAGTATATGGCTGGCTGGTTGGTTGTGTTGTGTGGTTATGTTAGTATATGGCTGGCTGGCTGGTGTGTGTTGTGTGGATATGTTAGTATATGGCTGGCTGGTTGGTTGGTGTGTTGTGTGGATATGTTAGTATATGGCTGGCTGGCTGGTTGTGTGGATATGTTAGTATATGGCTGGCTGGTGGTGTGTTGTGTGGATATGTTAGTATATGGCTGGCTGGTTGGTGTGTTGTGTGGATATGTTAGTATATGGCTGGCTGGTTGGTGTGTTTTAGTATATGGCTGGCTGTGGATATGTTAGTATATGGCTGGTGGTGGTTGTGTGTGGATATGTTAGTATATGGCTGGCTGGATATGTTAGTATATGGCTGGCTGGTTGGTGTGTTGTGTGGATATGTTAGTATATGGCTGGCTGGTTGGTGTGTTGTGTGGTATGTTAGTGTGGATATGTTAGTATATGTTAGTATATGGCTGGGCTGGTTGGTGTGTTGTGTGGATATGTTAGTATATGGCTGGCTGGCTGGTGTGTGTTGTGTGGATATGTTAGTATATGGCTGGCTGGTTGGTGTGTTGTGTGGATATGTTAGTATATGGCTGGCTGGTTGATGTGTTGTGTAGATATGTTAGAATATGGTGCTTAGCTAGAGTCTAGACTATATGTGTTGCTGCTGCTCTGACACACACGTACAACTCCTGACTGATGAAGGGATGGAGCTGGATCAGAGGGTCCTAGATGCAGATTGGACAGGGTTTATGCAGTATTCTATGGTCTCCGTCTCTGTAGCCTATAATATTGGACAGGGTTTATGTAGTATTCTATGGTGTGCGTCTCTGTAGCCTATAATATTGGACGGGGTTTATGCAGTATTCTATGGTCTCCGTCTCTGTAGCCTATAATATTGGACAGGGTTTATGCAGTATTCTATGGTGTCGGTCTCTGTAGCCTATAATATTGGACGGGGTTTATGCAGTATTCTATGGTCTCCGTCTCTGTAGCCTATAATATTGGACAGGGTTTATGCAGTATTCTATGGTCTCCGTCTCTGTAGCCTATAATATTGGACGGGGTTTATGCAGTGTTCTATGGTCTCCGTCTCTGTAGCCTATAATATTGGACGGGGTTTATGCAGTATTCTATGGTCTCCGTCTCTGTAGCCTATAATATTGGACGGGGTTTATGCAGTATTCTATGGTCTCCGTCTCTGTAGCCTATAATATTGGACGGGGTTTATGCAGTATTCTATGGTGTCGGTCTCTGTAGCCAACCAGTAGTGTCCGTCAAGTTGTAGGCCTTATTGCGTCTGCGCAAGTTTTGTTCAGGCAACGCGGCCACATATAAGCATTATCAAAGTCTTCATGAGCGGACATATAGGAGCTTAGCATAGGCCTGAATATATGAGCTGAGGCTGTTCCTACTTAACAAGGGATTACGGTTTATCAGTGGGGAAGCCACGAATCCCGTGAAGACGCATCAAACCATATAGCCACCCTGTCCTATAGCTTACGGACGGTAAATCATTGGATGTATGAATTTGTGTCAATGCAATTCTTTTTATGTAAAGGCCTATAGCAATCTGGAACAAAAATACAATGTCACAAAATAACTTTACATAATTTAGACATCTAACGATGACAGCCTATAGGCCAATGTGTCCCGTCTGCAGCGGGCATTGGCCCTAAATCAAAGTAGCATTTGATTCCAGCCTCAAGCGGGCCAGATGCACAGTAGTAAACAGGCCTATATGGACCCATTACTGCTTCACCGACACCACAGGTATAGAGATGGACACCATGGAGTACTGCATAAACCCTGTCGTCCTCAATCATTCATTTCACTAAATGGATAGGCTATACTTTTAGCCTATTCAATCGTAGCTTTTTCGTATCGTAGGCTAATTGTCCAGTCAAAGTAGCTATATTTCTACGAAAAAACGTCTCAGACATTCAAGGCGGGCTACTGAAAAACTACCAACTTGTGAAATGGCTGGGTAGTGATATATACAGTGGGGAAAAAAAAGTATTTAGTCAGCCACCAATTGTGCAAGTTCTCCCACTTAAAAAGATGAGAGAGCCTGTAATTTTCATCATAGGTACACGTCAACTATGACAGACAAATTGAGGAAAAAAAATCCAGAAAATCCCATTGTAGGATTTTTAATGAATTTATTTGCAAATAATGGTGGAAAATAAGTATTTTTGGTCACCTACAAACAAGCAAGATTTCTGACTCTCACAGACCTGTAACTTCTTAATTCAGAGGCTCCTCTGTCCTCCACTCGTTACCTGTATTAATGGCACCTGTTTGAACTTGTTATCAGATAAAATACACCTGTCCACAACCTCAAACAGTCACACTCCAAACTTCACAATGGCCAAGACCAAAGAGCTGTCAAAGGACACCAAAAACTAAATTGTAGACCTGCACCAGGCTGGGAAGACTGAATCTGCAATAGGTAAGCAGCTTGGTTTGAAGAAATCAACTGTGGGAGCAATTATTAGGAAATGGAAGACATACAAGACCACTGATAATCTCCCTCGATCTGGGGCTCCACGCAAGATCTCACCCCGTGGGGTCAAATGATCACAAGAACGGTGAGCAAAAAATCCCAGAACCACACGGGGGGACCTAGTGAATGACCTGCAGAGAGCTGGGACCAAAGTAACAAAGCCAACCATCAGTAACACACTACGCCGCCAGGGACTCAAATCGTGCAGTGCGAGACGTGTCCCCCTGCTTAAGCCAGTACATGTCCAGGCCCGTCTGAAGTGCATTTCGATGATCCAGAAGAGGATTGGGAGAATGTCATATGGTCAGATGAAACCAAAATATAACTTTTTGGTAAAAACTCAACTCGTCATGTTTGGAGGACAAAGAATGCTGAGTTGCATCCAAAGAACACCATACCTACTGTGAAGCATGGGGGTGGAAAACATCATGCTTTGGGGCTGTTTTTCTGCAAAGGGACCAGGACGACTGATCCGTGTAAAGGAAAGAATGAATGGGGCCATGTATCGTGATATTTTGAGTGAAACCCTCCTTCCATCAGCAAGGGCATTGAAGATGAAACGTGGCTGGGTCTTTCAGCATGACAATGATCCCAATCACACCGCCCGGGCAACGAAGGAGTGGCTTCGTAAGAAGCATTTCAAGGTCCTGGAGTGGCCTAGCCAGTCTCCAGATCTCAACCCCATAGAAAATCTTTGGAGGGAGTTGAAAGTCTGTGTTGCCCAGCGACAGCCCCAAAAACATCACTGCTCTAGAGGAGATCTGCATGGAGGAATGGGCCAAAATACCAGCAACAGTGTGTGTGAAAACCTTGTGAAGACTTACAGAAAACGTTTGACCTGTGTCATTGCCAACAAAGGGTATATAACAAAGTATTGAGAAACTTTTGTTATTGACCAAATACTTATTTTCCACCATCATATGCCAATAAATTCATTAAAAATCCTACAATGTGATTTTCTGGATTTTTTTTCCTCATTTTGTCTGTCATAGTTGACGTGTACCTATGATGAAAATTACAGGCCTCTCTCATCTTTTTAAGTGGGAGAACTTGCACAATTGGTGGCTGACTAAATACTTTTTTTCCCCACTGTACCACGCTCCCATATCAATACAGAACCTTTCTCTGTTTATTCTATTACATAATATAGAAGATCAAAAACATGAAGAATGACCCATTCATACTTTTTTTGTGTTGTTAGGAAGCCATTACTATTTATTTCCCAAAATGTATGGTGCACGGGTTGAACTAGAACCGTTAATTAAAGACACAACATTTGAATAATCAAATCATTACTCTGTTTCTTGTTATTTAATATTTCCTTTAGACAAAAAAAAAAAAAAATCTTCATGTCTTGTTTGATTTCAGATTGATTGATTTATTTGATTTATTTATCTTGTAATATTAATTGGCGCTTTTGAATGTGCACTGGTCCTCTGCGCGCCCCTTTCTTTCCTCTGCGCGCCCCCTTCTTTCCTCTGCGCGCCCCCTTTTTCCTTGCGCGCCCCCTCTCTGCGCGCCCCCTTTCTTTCCTCTGCGCGCCCCCTTCTTTCCTCTGCGCGCCCCCTTCTTTCCTCTGCCGCCCCCTTCTTTCCTCTGCGCGCCCCCTTCTTTCCTCTGCCGCCCCCTTCTTTCCTCTGCCGCCCCCTTCTTTCCTCTGCGCGCCCCCTTCTTTCCTCTGCGCGCCCCCTTTTTCTTTCCTCTGCGCCCCCTTCTTTCCTCTGCGCGCCCCCTTCTTTCCTCTGCGCGCCCCCTCTTTCCTCTGCCGCCCCCTTCTTTCCTCTGCGCGCCCCCTTCTTTCCTCTGCGCGCTGCGCTGCGCCCCCTTCTTTCCTCTGCGCGCCCCCTTTTTTCCTCTGCCGCCCCCTTCTTTCCTCTGCCGCCCCCTTCTTTCCTCTGCCGCCCACTTCTTTCCTCTGCGCGCCCCTTCTTTCCTCTGTGCTCCCCCTTCTTTCCTCTGCGCGCCCCCTTCTTTCCTCTGCCGCCCCCTTCTTTCCTCTGCCGCCCCCTTCTTTCCTCTCCCGAAACCCTTCTTTCCTCTGCCGCCCCCTTCTTTCCTCTGCCGCCCCCTTCTTTCCTCTGCCGCCCCCTTCTTTCCTCTGCCGCCCCCTTCTTTCCTCTGCGTGCCCCCTTCTTTCCTCTGCGCGCCCCCTTCTTTCCTCTGCGCGCCCCCTTCTTTCCTCTGCGCGCCCCCTTCTTTCCTCTGCGCGCGCCCCCCCCCTTTTTTCCTCTGCGCGCCCCCTTCTTTCCTCTGCGCGCCCCCTTCTTTCCTCTGCGCGCCCCCTTCTTTTCCTCTGCGCCCCCTTTCTTCCGCTGCGCGCCCCCTTCTTTCCTCTGCCGCTCCCTTCTTTCCTCTGCCGCCCCCTTCTTTCCTCTGCGCGCCCCCTTTCTCCTCTGCGCGCCCCCTTCTTTCCTCTGCGCGCCCCCTTCTTTCCTCTGCGCGCCCCCTTCTTTCCTCTGCGCGCCCCCTTCTTTCCTCTGCCGCCCCCTTCTTTCCTCTGCGCGCGCCCCCTGCGCGCCCCCTCTTTCCTCTGCGCGCCCCCTTCATTCCTCTGCGCGCCCCCTTTTTTCCTCTGCCGCCCCCTTCTTTCCTCTGCCGCCCCCCCTTCTTTCCTCTGCCGCCCACTTCTTTCCTCTGCGCGCCCCCTTCTTTCCTCTGTGCGCCCCCTTCTTTCCTCTGCGCGCCCCCTTCTTTCCTCTGCCGCCCCCTTCTTTCCTCTGCCGCCCCCTTCTTTCCTCTGCCGCCCCCTTCTTTCCTCTGCCGCCCCCCTTCTTTCCTCTGCCGCCCCCTCTTTCCTCTGCGTGCCCCCTTCTTTCCTCTGCGCGCCCCCTTCTTTCCTCTGCGCGCCCCCTTCTTTCCTCTGCGCGCCCCCCTTCTTTCCTCTGCGTGCCCCTTCTTTCCTCTGCCGCCCCCTTCTTTCCTCTGCTCGCCCCCTTCTTTCCTCTGCGCGCCCCCTTCTTTCCTCTGCGCGCCCCCCTTTCCTCTGCGCGCTTCTTTCCTCTGCGCGCCCCCTTTCTTTCCTCTGCGCGCCCCCTTCTTTCCTCTGCGCGCCCCTTCTTTCCTCTGCGCGCCCCCTTCTTTCCTCTGCGCGCCCCCCCTTCTTTCCTCTGCCCCCCCCTTCTTTCCTCTGCGCGCCCCCTTCTTTCCTCTGCGCGCCCCCTTCTTTCCTCTGCGCGCCCCCTTCTTTCCTCTGCGCGCCCCCTTCTTTCCTCTGCGCGCCCCCCTTCTTTCCTCTGCGCGCCCCCTTCTTTCCTCTGCGCGCCCCCTTCTTTCCTCTGCGCGCCCCCTTCTTTCCTCTGCGCGCCCCCTTCTTTCCTCTGCGCGCCCCCTTCTTTCCTCTGCGCGCCCCCTTCTTTCCTCTGCCGCCCCCTTCTTTCCTCTGCCGCTCTACCAGCCTTGTTAAAAGCTGCGTCCCAGACGCGCCCAATGGAATAGACCGAATTGATGCCAAGCTCTGCCTGTGATTTGGAAACTGTGAAGACAAGTTGTAAGTGCCATCAGGGTGCTTTTACGAATTTGAAACGTTGGAAAGTGTTTGCTACATTTTTATGAACCTATTTTTGTGTGGAAACAATCATTGAAATCGAATAAGGAAACATTTATCTTCAAGAAGAGACTAACTGGAAATGTGAAGCCTGTGAGGGCTATGAACAAAGCCAGAAGAGTGTTGCAGCAGCACATGAACACATTCATTGCCCTCCAATATTCAGTGCAGCAATTGTTTAAGGAGGAGAGGGAGCATGTTGATCTTTCAGACTGGTGTCTGTCTAGTTCGACCAAGTCAAGTGGAAGGAAGATTTCACCAGTGGAAGGTCATCAGCAACTCCATATCTCGAATGGAACCTGAAGCTGAAGCTGAACGTGCTGTTCTTGTAGAACGTGCTGCTGGCTTGAAGCAAAAACACGCTTTGGAAAAGGAGCAAGCGGAATTGCAAGCAAGGAAAGAAAAGTCGGTAATGGAAACTGAGATTGCAGCCATAACAGCAAAACTAAAAGCAAGGAAAGGAGACTAGGAAAGTAAACAAAATTACAATCAAGGAAACAAAGCACCCAGAACCGGCATTCCACTCCAAATCCAACCAGACCAAGCCCACTGACACAATATCCACAACTCATCTCACTGTTTTCTCAGCTTGGGAGATGGAAATGTACTCAAAGACTCCCAAGGAGAAGACGACCATCTTCCAAGGAGATGAAGACAACAAGAAAGGAGGTGGAGCTACAGAGAAAGAAGAAGAAGAAACTTCTGTAAGCAGTGCCCTGGTCTCACTGGAGACACCACCTGGTCTCACTGGAGACACCACCTGGTCTCCCTGGAGACACCACCTGGTATCCCTGGAGACACCACCTGGTCTCCCTGGAGACACCAGTGATGTCACAGGAAGGCCAAAAAGATCATCAAGGACATCAACCACCCGAGCCACTGCCTGTTCACCCCGCTATCATCCAGAAGGCGAGGTCAGTACAGGTGCATCAAAGCTGGGACCGAGAGACTGAAAAACAGCTTCTATCTCAAGGCCATCAGACTGTTAAATAGCCATCACTAACTAACACATTAGATGCTGCTGCTGCCTATTGAAATCACTGGCCACATTAAGAAATGGAACACTAGTCACTTTAATAATGTTTACATATCTTGCATTACTCATCTCATATGTATATAATGTATTCTATAATATTTTACTGTATCTTAGTTCATGCCGCTCTGTCATTGCTTGTCCATATATGTATATATTCTTCTTAATTCCATTCCATACTTAGATTTGTGTGTATTGGGTATATGTTGTGAAATTGTTAGATATTACTTGTTAGATATTACTGCACTGTCGGAGCTAGAAGCACAAGCATTTCGCTACACCCGCAATAACATCTGCTAAACACGTGTAAGTGACAAATAACATTTGATTTGATTTGGTCATACTGGAGACACCACCTGGTCGTACTGGGGCCGGTGACAGTCACACACACTCCAAGGTTAAAACCTCAAACGTAAACAAGGAAAAGTTCAGTGGATGACAGTAAAAGAGACTGGACTGAAGCTGACCACGACGCCTCTGAGGCATTCAGTAGACTATATGCACAAAACTCTCCTCCAACATCACAAGCAATGGGTGGCAAAAAGAAACTGGACTGAACTTGACCACGACGCCTATCAGGCATTCAGTAAACTCTCCTCCAACATCACAAGCAATGGGTGGCAAAAAGAAACTGGACTGAACTTGACCACGACGCCTATCAGGCATTCAGTAAACTCTCCTCCAACATCACAAGCAATGGGTGGCAAAAAGAAACTGGACTGAACTTGACCACGACGCCTATGAGGCATTCATGCAAATGATGGCACAAAACCCTGCACCATCATCACAGGGTTTACCTCCTACTGAGTACAGGATCCCAACAGGGAGACCATGGTGCACCAAGGCTGCATTCTGCAAGCAACATCATTCAACCACAGTAACAGCCACTAACACCCACAGATGGCGCTAATGTACAAGCAACTCAAAGTACATGTTCCAACCAGGCTAACTGCTACTAGCCGACAAGCTAAACCAGCTACCATGCTAATGCTACTAGCCGACAAGCTAATGCTACCAGCTACCATGCTAATGCTACTAGCCGACAAGCTAATGCTACCAGCTACCATGCTAATGCTACTAGCCGACAAGCTAATGCTACCAGCTACCATGCTAATGCTACTAGCAATCAAGACTTTCTCAACAGCCACTAACACTGAACTGAACATTGTGAGATTGTTAGAGCTCTGTTGTGAATGATCCTAAACCATGCTTGATACTCCGGTTGTAACTGCATTTTTAAAACAATGCATTAGCGCAATTGTAGGAGTATAGAAATAAACGTGTTATCAATGGAAAGCTTGGATCCCCCTCTTTTTTTAACAAAGGTCAAAACTACTTTCAAAAGTTTTTTCCCCGTGATTGCATTAAGAGTTGTTGTCCGTTGACTGCTTGAATAAAACGGCCCTACAAAGGCAAAGAGCATCAACTAGAAAACAGTCCTACTGAAGACAAAAAAGGCTTTAAAGTTGTTTTTGCTGTCCAGCCAAATATGTCGTAGGCAGATAAGTGTAAATGCACTGATGTATCATCATATTATGACCACTGATCTGACCTATGACCCCTAAAATGTTGATACTGCACTCTGCCTTTGTATGACCTTAAACAGCTGTATGGGTCATGCAAAAGCAAAGCGCAGTTTCTAAAAAAATCTAAATGTGTTTATCCAGCTTTCTTGTTGTTTTTAATGGTGTTGTGTAGTTGTGTTTTCATGTTTTGAATGTTGTATTGTAGCAACCCTCAAGCTGTTTTTATCCATAAGGTCAGAAACTATTTCATCACGGAGAATGTTTATACTTATGTGATTTTGTATTAATATCAATGCTGTCCTTTTCTTTATGTTAGCGAGCGTTTCAATATTTAGTTTGCTATCTTTCTTACCATTAACTGGGTATTTGCATTTCAATGCGAGTTAAACCATAATTTTTCTGCGTGATTGTGCCGTGTTTTATTCTGGTGATAACTGGATCACTGGCTGTCTCATGGAGTGTGTGAGGGTGAGTGTCATGGTCGGGATGGCCTGAACTCAGAGCCTGATAGAATACCAAGGAAAACCGTAGTAACTGCAGTAGAACATGGTGGAACAAAGCCAGATGGCAGTAACCTCACTTACTGCTGTTTCCTTGGTTTTTACTGGGATTTTGTAGTTACAGCAAATTTGACCCTCCATTTTCTCTGAAACTGAAGATAATTGAACCAGGACACTTTGTCACAAGATATAACAGATACTATGAAGCCTGATTTAGGTCTGAACTCATCTTTGACCAAATGTGTAGCAGCAGTTTGCAATTGTACAGCAGAATAGCTGTGTACATAATCCTAATACCTCTTCATGGACTACATTTGAACACTTGAACAGTGTCTTATGTTAGGGTGTGAGCTGGTATGGTAAGATAACCTAGTGGGGCCAGTAACTGAAAGGTTGCTGGTTCAAATACCTGAGCTGTCAAGGTAAAAATCTGTCTGTGCCCTTAAGCAAGGCACTTACACCTGATTTGCTCCAGGGGGCGCCGTACTACTATGACCCTGTAAAACAACACATTTCACTGCATCTATCTGGTGTCTGTGACAATACATTTAAAAATATTTTATTTATTTATTACAACAGTTAATTTAACAATGCTGGTTATAAATCTTGTTGACATTCATCCAAGGACACCTTGACTTGCATTACACTCTCACTCCAGAAAAAACATTCTCATGAAATCATATGACCTATAATTAGAGAAAAGGATTCCTGTGAACGTGGCCTGCTACAAGCAGGAAACAAGTTATGGATGTGTGATCTGTCTTGGCATCTTTTTGGGGTAACCACATTGGAACATTCCAACATTCATCTTTAAGGACATGAACTGGCAGAACAGGTTTCAGCAAAGTATGGAGTCATTGTTTTCAGGAAGGTGTCTCCATGGTGATAGGAGGGACAGGAGGCAGACTAAGGGCAAGGGAAGCCACCTGAACTACTGCCTTACAAAGGCAAAAAGCAGTCTACGCAAACAGTGAATCTGAGAACAAATGGCTTTAAAGTTGGGTTTTTTGTCCAATCATATCAACCATGACCACTGATCTGACCTATGACCCCTTAAATGCTGATACTGCACTCTGCCTTTGTATGACCTTAAACAGCTATATGGGTCATGCAAAGCAAAGTGCAGTATGTAGAAATCTAAATGTGTTTATCCAGCTTTCTTGGTGTTTTTCTGTTTGATGGAAACAGTTTGAGTGTTGTAACTATATTCCAACTGTATTTAATGGTGTTATGTAGTCGTGTTTTCATGTTTTCAATGTTGTATTGGAGTAAGCCTAACCCTCACCAATATTTCTGTTGATGGAGAGAGACAACAGACAAGACATAGAGACAGCAACAGAAGAATAGGATATGATGGAGAGAGACACCAGACAAGACACAGAGACAGCAACAGAAGAATAGGATATGATGGAGAGAGACACCAGACAAGACACAGAGAGAGCAACAGAAGAATATGATATGATGGAGAGAGACACCAGACAAGACACAGAGACAGCAACAGAAGAATAGGATATGATGGAGAGAGACACCAGACAAGACACAGAGATAGCAACAGAATAATAGGATATGATGGAGAGAGACACCAGACAAGACACAGAGACAGCAATAGAAGAACAGGATATGATGGAGAGAGACAGAACAGGCCATAACAGAAGAAAATAGACACAGGAGACAGTAACAAACTGGAACCTGAGACAGCAACAGACAAGACACAGATACAAACAGACAAGACACAGAGAAAGTGACAGAAGAGGGCAGATGGAGAGAGAACCAAGGGTGATTGAGCAGAAGAGGGCAGACAAGAGAGACAGCAACAGAAGAGGGGAGACAAGAGAGATAGCAACAGAAGAGGGGAGACAAGAGAGACAGCAACAGAAGAGGGCAGACAAGAGAGACAGCAAAAGAAGAGGGCAGACAAGAGAGACAGCAACAGAAGGGGGGAGACAAGAGAGACAGCTACAGAAGAGTGTAGACAGCAGACAGCAACAGAAGAGGGGAGACAAGAGAGACAACAACAGAAGAGGGGAGACAAGAGAGACAGCAACAGAAGAGGGGAGACAAGAGAGACAGCAACAGAAGAGGGGAGACAAGAGAGACAGCAACAGAAGGGGGGAGACAAGAGAGACAGCAACAGAAGGGGGGAGACAAGAGAGACAGCAACAGAAGAAGGGAGACAAGAGAGACAGCAACAGAAGAGGGGAGACAAGAGAGACAGCAACAGAAGAGGGGAGACAAGAGAGACAGCAACAGAAGAGGGGAGACATTAGAGACAGCAACAGAAGAGGGTAGACAAGAGAGACAGCAACAGAAGAGGGGAGACAAGAGAGACAGCAACAGAAGAGTGTAGACAAGAGAGACAGCAACAGAAGAGGGGAGACAAGAGAGACAACAACAGAAGAGTGGAGACAAGAGAGACAGCAACAGAAGAAGGCAGACAAGAGAGACAGCAACAGAAGAGGGGAGACAAGAGAGACAGCAACAGAAGACGGCAGACAATAGAGACAGTAACAGAAGAGGGGAGACAAGAGAGACAGCAACAGAAGAGGGGAGACAAGAGACAGCAACAGAAGAGGTGAGACAAGAGAGACAACAACAGAAGAGGGGAGACAAGAGAGTTAGCAACAGAAGAGGGGAGACAAGAGAGACAGCAAGAGAAGAGGGGAGACAAGAGAGACAGCAACAGAAGAGGGGAGACAAGAGAGACAGCAACAGAAAAGGGGAGACAAGAGAAACAACAACAGAAGAGGGGAGACAAGAGAGTTAGCAACAGAAGAGGGCAGACAAGAGAGACAGCAACAGAAGAGGGCAGACAAGAGAGACAACAACAGAAGAGGGCAGACAAGAGAGACAGCAACAGAAGAGGGTCAACAAGAGAGACAGCAACAGAAGAGGGGAGACAAGAGAGACAACAACAGAAGAGGGGAGACAAGAGAGACAGCAACAGAAAAGGGGAGACAAGAGAGACAACAACAGAAAAGGGGAGACAAGAGAGACAGCAACAGAAGATGGAAGACAAGAGAGACAGCAACAGAAGAGGGGAGACAAGAGAGACAGCAACAGAAGAGGGGAGACAAGAGAGACAGCAACAGAAGGGGGGAGACAAGAGAGACAGCAACAGAAGAGGGGAGACAAGAGAGACAGCAACAGAAGAGGGGAGACAAGAGAGACAGCAACAGAAGAGGGGAGACAAGAGAGACAGCAACAGAAGAGGGCAGACAAGAGAGACAGCAACAGAAGAGGGGAGACAAGGGAGACAGAAACAGAAGGGGGGAGACAAGAGAGACAGCAACAGAAGAGGGAAGACAAGAGAGACAGCAACAGAAGAGGGCAGACAGCAGAGACAACAACAGAAGAGGGTCAGCAATAGAGACAACAACAGAAGACAGAGAAAGCAATGGAGAAAGCCATTTTTCTCAGATTCACTGTTTGCGTAGACTGCTCTTTGCCTTTGTAGGGCAGTAGTTCAGGTGGCTTCCCTTGCCCTTAGTCTGCCTCCTGTCCCTCCTATCACCATGGAGACACCTTCCTGAAAACAATGACTCCATACTTCATGTCCTTAAAGATTAGAATGTTCCAATGTGGCTGTCGTGTGTCTGTAAATACCCTGTTTTTTTTTATTTTTTTCGTACATATTTCCCTGTCAGACTTTTCATACTTCTACAAAATATACTTTTCCTGCAACCCGCCTCACTCAATGTGGAACGGATTCTATTATTGACTTACCTTTTATCTAGAATCTAGAATCTCCAGTTGAAACTAGCTAGCCAGCTAACTAGCTACTTGCTATTAGCCACAGCTAGCGGTGTTTTCACCCAGATCATTGGATTTTTTTTCCGCGGGATTAATTTTTAATCACTGGACATTGATCACCGGATATTCGGCCAGTCTGCACAGTGCGTTATCGACCCAGAACATATCAGTTTTTTCTGCCGGAATCACTGATTCACTGGACCTTTAACTCCAGATTCATCGCTACCAGCTGGCTACAACAACAACAAAACGGACGCTGTGGTCTGGCTAATCATCCCGAGCTAGGCCCATCTCCCGGCTATCTACCTCTCTATCAACCGGACGGGACCACCTAGTGTTGACACGGAGCCCGCCGATCCTACACGACTGGTCTGCCGACGAAATCGTCTGATGTGGTTACGACGTTAACCACGAAGATTCCATCCATCTGCTAGCCCTGGCCCGTTAGCACACGTTATCCATGGCCTCTTACTCACTAAACTGAACTAGCTACTGAACTAGCTACTTGCTATTAGCCACAGCTAGCGGTGTTGCACCCAGAATATTGGATTTTTTTTTCCGCAGGATTAATTTTTAATCACTGGACATTGATCACCGGATATTCGGCCAGTCTGCACAGCGCGTTATCGACCCAGAACATATCAGTTTTTCCGCCGGAATCACTGAATTCACTGACCTTTTAACTCCGGATTCATCGCTACCAGCTGGCTACAACAAAACGGACGTAGCACACGCTAGCCGTGGCCTCTTACTCACTAGCGCTTCACCACCGGACCTTATGATAACTCAGCTATACAGCTGATATCTGCTGGACTGTTCCTTTTTTACGGTACTACATCCTGTTTATGTTTAGCCTCAGCCCAAACATGGTTAGTTTATTGTTGTTTAGGTTATTTCTAATTGTACTATATCACTTTAGACCCCCCAGCCTAGCTAAACCTGCCTTAGTTAGCTCCTTTGTCCCTCCGCCCATACACTCAGAGACCGACTCAATTGATGCCTCTAGAGATACTATCTCTTTCATTGTTACCCAACGCTTAGGTTTACCTCCACTTTACTCATATCCTTCCATATCCTTGTCTGTACATAATGCCCTGAATCTTTTCTATAACACCCGGAAATCTGCCCCCTTTATTCTATGTACCAAACGCACTAGAAGACCAGTTCTTAAAGCCTTTAGCCGTATCCTTATTCTAGTCCTCCTCTGTTCCTCTGGTGATGTAGAGGCTAACCCAGGGCCTGTAGCCCCCAGTATCACTCTTACTCCCCAGGAGCTATCATTTGATGACTTCTGTAATCGCAAAAGTCTTGGTTTCTTGCACATAAATATCAGAAGTCTACTTCCTAAGTTTGAGTTATTCACTGCGTTAGCACACTCTGCCAACCCTGATGTTCTAGCAGTGTCTGAATCCTGGCTCAGGAAGGCCACCAAAAATTCTGAAATTTCCATCCCCAACTATAACATTTTCCGTCTAGATAGAACTGCCAAAGGGGGTGGAGTTGCAATCTACTGTAGAGATAGCCTGCAGAGCTCTATCATACTATCCAGGTCTGTGCCCAAACAGTTTGAGCTTCTACTTCTAAAAATACACCTTTCCAGAAATAAGTCTCTCACTGTTGCCGCTTGCTACACAGACCCCCCTCAGCCCCCAGCTGTGCCCTGGACACCATATGTGAATTGATTGCCCCCCATTTATCCTCTGAGTTTTGTACTGCTTGGTGACCTAAATTGGGATATGCTTAATACCCCAGCCATCCTACAATCCAAGCTAGATGCCCTCAACCTCACGCAAATTATCAACGAACCTACCAGGTACAACCCTAAATCCTTAAACATGGGTACCCTCATAGATATCATCCTGACTAACATACCCTCTAAATACACCTCAGCTGTCTTCAACCAGGATCTCAGCGATCACTGCCTTATTGCCTGCGTCCGTAAACGGGTCTGCGGTCAAACGACCACCCCTCATCACTGTCAAACGCTCCCTAAAACACTTTAGCGAGGAGGCCTTCCTAATTGACCTGGCCCAGGTATCCTGGATGGATATAGATCTCATTCCGTCAGTAGAGGATGCCTGGTTGTTCCTTAAAAGTAATTTCCTCTCAATCTTAAATAAACATGCCCCATTCAAAAAATACAGAACTAAGAACCGATATAGCCCCTGGTTCTCCTCAGACTTGACTGCCCTTGACCAGCACAAAAACATCCTGTGGTGTACAGCATTAGCATCAAATAGCCCCCGCGATATGCAACTTTTCAGGGAAGTTAGGAACCAATATACACAAGCAGTCAGGAAAGCAAAGGCTAACTTTTTCAAACAGAAATTTGCATCCTGTAGCACTAACTCCAAAAAGTTTTGGGACACTGTAAAGTCCATGGAGAATAAGAGCACTTCCTCCCAGCTGCCCACTGCACTGAGGCTAGGAAACACTATCACCACCGATAAATCTACAATAATCGAGAATTTCAACAAGCATTTTGCTACAGCTGGCCATGCTTTCCATCTGGCTACCACTAACCCGGCCACCAACTCTGCACCCTCTGCTGCAACTTGCCCATGCCCTCCCCGCTTCTCCTTCACACAAATTCAGACAGCTGATGTTTTGAAAGCGGTGCAAAATCTGGACCCCTACAAATCAGCTGGGCTAGACAATCTGGACCCTTTCTTTCTAAAACTAGCCGCCGAAATTGTCGCAACCCCTATTACTAGTCTGTTCAACCTCTCTTTCATAACGTCTGAGATCCCCAGAGATTGGAAAGCTGCCGCGGTCATCCCCCCTCTTCAAAGGGGGTGACACTCTAGATCCAAACTGCTACAGACCTATATCCATCCTGCCCTGCCTTTCGAAAGTATTCGAAAGCCAAGTTAACAAACAGATCACCGACCATTTTCGAATACCACCGTACCTTCTCCGCTATGCAATCCGGTTTCCGAGCTGGTCACGGGTGCACTTTCAGCCACGCTCAAGGTCCTAAACGATATTATAACCACGATTGATAATAGGCAGTACTGTGCAGCCGTCTTCATCGACCTGGCCAAGGCTTTCGACTCTGTCAACCACCGCATTCTTATTGGCAGACTAAATAGCCTTGGTTTCTCAAATGACTGCCTCGCCTGGTTCACCAACTACTTCTCAGATAGAGTTCAGTGTGTCAAATCGGAGGGCCTGTTGTCTGGACCTATGGCAGTCTCTATGGGGGTGCCACAGGGTTCAATTCTTGGGCCGACACTTTTTCTCCGTGTATATCAATGATGTCGCTCTTGCTGCTGGTGACTCTCAGATCCACCTCTACGCAGACGACACTATTTTGTATACATCTGGCCCTTCATTGGACACTGTGTTAACAAAACTCCAAACGAGCTTCAATGCCATACAACAATCCTTCAGTAGCCTTCAACTGCCCTTAAACACTAGTAAAACTAAATGCATGCTTTTCAATCGAACGCTACTAGCACCCGCCCACCCGACTAGAATCACCACTCTCGACGGGTCTGACCTAGAGTATGTGGACAACTACAAATAACTAGGTGTCTGGTTAGACTGTAAACTCAACTTCCAGACTCACATAAAGAATCTCCAATCCAAAAGTTAAATCTAGAATCGGCTTCCTATTTCGCAACAAAGCCTCCTTCACTCATGCTGCCAAACATGCCCTCGTAAAACTGACTATCCTACCGATCCTTGACTTCGGCGATGTCATTTACAAAATAGCCTCCAACACTCTACTCAGCAAATTGGATGTAGTCTATCACAGTGCCATCCGTTTTGTCTCCCAAAGCCCCATACACTACCCACCACTG
Source organism: Coregonus suidteri (assembly GCA_036851935.1). Classification (NCBI taxonomy): domain Eukaryota; kingdom Metazoa; phylum Chordata; class Actinopteri; order Salmoniformes; family Salmonidae; genus Coregonus; species Coregonus suidteri. The sequence goes on along the minus strand of CM072257.1, from coordinate 4,920,991 downwards.
TGACCTGTACGCTCTTGTTGGCTGGTCCTCACTACATGTTCGTCGTCAAACCCACTGGCTCCAGGCCATCTATAAATCACTGCTAGGCAAATCCCCGCCTTATCTTAGCTCATTGGTCACCATAGCAGCACCCACCCGTAGTCTGCGCTCCAGCAGGTATATCTCACATTCCAAAGCCAACACCTCCTTTGGCCGCCATTCCTTCCAGTTCTCTGCTGCCAATGACTGAAACGAATTGCAAAAATCTCTGAAGCTGGAGACTCTTATCTCCCTCAATAACTTTAAGCATCAGTTGTCAGAGCACCTTACCGATCACTGCACCTGTACACAGCCCATCTGAAATTAGCCCACCCAACTACCTCATCCCTATATTGTTATTTATTTTGCTCTTTTGCACCCCAGTATCTCTATTTGCACATCATCTCTTGCACATCTAGCATTCCAGTGTTAATACTATTGTAATTATTCTGCACTATAGCCTATTTATTGCCTTACCTCCATAACTTGCTACATTTGCACACACTGTATATATATTTTCTGTTGTATTTCTGACTTTATGTTATTTTTTACCCCATATGTAACTCTGTGTTGTTTTTATTGCACTACTTTGCTTTATCTTGGCCAGGTCGCAGTTGTAAATGAGAACCTGTTCTCAACTGGCTTACCTGGTTAAATAAAGGTGAAAAAAAAAAAAAAACTACTATCAAACAGAAATGTCACATTTCTGGTTTGTCCATACCTTGTTTCCTGCTTGTAGCAGCGTGCGTTTACAGGAATCGTTCTCTCTAACTATAAGTCACATGATTTCATGAGAATATTTTTCTGCAGTAAGAGGGTAATGCAAGTGAAGGTGTCCTTGGATCAACGTCAACAAGAGTTATAACCGGCTTTGTTAAATGAACTGTTGGAATTGCAAAAAATGTATATGTTTTTATTGTCAGATACACCAGATAAGTGCAGTGAAATGTGTTGTGTTACAGGGTCAGCCATAGTAGTACAGCACCCATGAAGCAAGTTAGTGTTAAGTGCCTTGCTTAAGGGCACATCAACAGATTTTCACATTGACGGCTCAGGTATTCGAACCAGCGACCTTTCAGTTACAGGCCCAACGTTCTAACCACTAGGCAATGTGACCACACCATACCAGGTCCCGCCCTAAAAGAAGACAATGTTTAAGTGTTCAAATGTAGTCCATGAAGAGGTATTAGGATTATGTGCACTATGGAGGACTAAAAGTGCCACAATTAAATAAATAAATACACCATTAAATAATTACTTAAATGTGTCATTAATTAATTAAAATTAGAATTAAATACATAAATGTGTAATTAAATGTATCATTAATTAATTCAAATACCGATTCATTTTATGTAAAATACATATATAATTATTTCACTATTTACATTTACATTTCATGATCCTGCATTGCAGTGATTCATGAATTACTTAAAACTGTCAAACTGACCCATCAAAAGTTGGTAGGCGGAACCTAACGCCTGATTGGTTACCCTCTGCATCAAGCCAAGACAAATCAATTCCGGATAATGGATTGATGCAGAGCTACTGAACACATTCCAATACACTGGGTGGCGCTATTCACCTTCAATAAGTTCCTCTGCTTTACTAGCTACATGCTCTGGGTCAGCAGGTCCTGCTTCTACATCCTCTGCTAAGTTTAAAATGTCTCTAACCAACTCCCTGGAAAGTTCACGGAGATCCTCCATTGTCTCTATCCAGGTTGGCCTACTCTACTTCAGACCAAAGCAATGGATCAGACTAGATTCGCGTTAGCCCCGCCCACTGACTTTGATGGGTCAGTTTGACAGTTTTAAGTAATTCATGAATCACTGCAATGCACGATCATGAAATGTAAATGTAAATAGTGAAATAATTATATATGTATTTTACATAAAATGAATCGGTATTTGAATTAATTAATGATACATTTAATTACACATTTATGTATTTAATTCTAATTTTAATTAATTAATGACACATTTAAGTAATTATTTAATGGTGTATTTATTTATTTAATTGTGGCACTTTTAGTCCTCCATAGTGCACAGCTATTCTGCCGTACACTTGCAAACTGCTGCTACACATTTGGTCAAAGATGAGTTCAGACCTAAATCAGGCTTCATAGTATCTGTTATATCTTGTGACAAAGTGTCCTGGTTCAATTATCTTCTGTTTCAGAGAAAATGGAGGGTCAAATTTGATGCAACTACAAAATCCCAGTAAAAACCAAGGAAACCGCAGTAGGTGAGGTTACTGCCATCTGGCTTTGTTCCACCATGTTCTACTGCAGTTACTATGGTTTTCCTTGGTATTCTATCAGGCTCTGAGTTCAGGCCATCCCGACCATGACACTCACCCTCACACACTCAAAATTCAGCGGGAAAATGTTGGATAATTTTGGTCATAAAGTCAGTCTTGTCCAAAACTGAGTTTAGTGAGACTTGTGGTTGTGACTGCATCACAACGTAAATGAAGGTTGCCCACATGCCCACACCAAGTAATAATCAATTCAGAATGCAACTGCACCCGACCCAATCGTAATGCCTGTGGTAAATGTGGGTTGAATTTGGATATCCCTATGGGGCTAGTTAGGGACCATCAGTAAATTACACCATGTACATGGGACAACATGTTACAATTCCAATAGCTCCAAATTTGGATTGCAAAACTAAAGAGAGACATCAGACAAGACACAGAGACAGCAACAGAAGAATAGTATATGATGGAGAGAGACACCAGACAAGATGAGAGACATCAATAGACGACACAGAGAAAGTGATGGAGAGAGACAGAGGAGGGGAGAACACACAGTAGACTATCACTAAAAGCTGATATAGGGATTCTAATTACTGCACTGTGTGTGTGTGTGTGTGAGAGAGAGAGAGAGAGAGAGAGAGAGAGAGAGAGAGAGAGAGAGAGAGAGAGAGAGAGAGAGAGAGAGAGAGAGAGAGAGAGAGAGAGAGAGAGAGAGAGAGAGAGAGAGAGAGAGAGAGAGAGTGTTTAGGTACTGTGGGATTATTTAATCAGTTTGGCTCATTGGAGAGGTCAGAGTCTATATTTGAAGTTCTTGAGTGGTTTTTGGCAATACACTGGTGATGTATTCCTGGATTTAGCTGTTGAAATTCCTTCCCGGACCCCCCTACTGCTATGGGCTAAGCCACCGATGTCTTCAAATCCTAGGGTAGAGAGGAGCTGCTACCCCTGGGGAGAGAGGAGCTGTTACCCCTGGGGAGAGAGGAGCTGTTACCCCTGGGGAGAGAGGAGCTGCTACCCCTGGGGAGAGAGGAGCTGCTACCCCTGGGGAGAGAGGAGCTGCTACCCCTGGGGAGAGAGGAGCTGATACCCCTGGGGAGAGAGGAGCTGTTACCCCTGGGGAGAGAGGAGCTGATACCCCTGGGGAGAGAGGAGCTGATACCCCTGGGGAGAGAGAGGAGCTGCTTACCCCTGGGGAGAGAGGAGCTGCTGCTACCCCTGGGGAGAGAGGAGCTGTTACCCCTGGGGAGAGAGGAGCTGATACCCCTGGGGAGAGAGGAGCTGATACCCCTGGGGAGAGAGGAGCTGTTACCCCTGGGGAGAGAGGAGCTGTTACCCCTGGGGAGAGAGGCTGCAACGAAGAGAGACTGCAACCCTGCTCGGGAAGAGCTTAACGATTGGTGATTGTTGGGGCACGTTTGGCAGGAGCTTCAGTGATGAAGACTGCTGAACTTGCTGATGTTTCACAATATGCCATGGCCGTCTCAGTCACCAGGTCTCAACCCAATTGAAGACAACCATCAACAAAACACTACTTTATGGAATTTCTTGTGGTAGAATGATGTCACATCCCTCCAATAGAGTTCAACTTTTTTTTTTTTTTTTTTTCAACCTTGACAATAAACATTTTAATGAACCACAAACACTTGATGTTTAGGGATGGCACACACATAGGGAGACAGTTTGCGTTCCTTCTCACATATGCACCTAGGAAGATGCAGTGTTCTCAACCTGTCATTTGACATTACATTTTAGCAGACGCTCTTATCCAGAGCAACTTACAGTTAGTGAGTGCAAACATTATTTTTTATACTAGCCCCCCGTGGGAATCGAACACACAACCCTGGCGTTGCAAACGCCATGCTCTACCAACTGAGCTACATCCCTGCCAGCCATTCCCTCCCCTACCCTGGACAACTTGTGCGCCGCCCCATGGGTCTCCCGGTTCGCGGGCCGGCTACGACAGAGCCTGGATTCAATCCAGGATCTCTAGTGGCACAGCTAGCACTACGATGCAGTGCCTTAGACCACTGCGCCACTCGGGACATAATGCTGCAAGACACATACCATCATCAAATGAATCCATAGACTTTTGTCCATATTTACAGAAGGCTGTCATTTCACAAATTGTTCCTATATTGAAAGGACATAGGGAAAATAAAGTCAAACATTTCAATACAAAATAACAAAAACAATCACAGCATTACTCAGTCTTAATGTATTTTAACCATATCAACCAGTTTAATCAAATTGTTTTCATTTGGAACACTAAATCAGAACTACATTTGGAGTTCCAGACACTTGTAGAATGTATGCCAAGGCACATTGTAAGAGCTATAAAGAGACAGGGAGTGGGAGAGAGAACAGGTAGAACCTGATATGGAAATGAGCAGAACAAACTAAAGGAACTTTCCACCACCGAATGATCATTCCAGACTCTACTTCTATTGAGATATAAATATAAAAGGTAAGACGACGATTGTTATGTGTATTAATATAGTTGATGATATTGTTATGTGTATTAATATAGTTGATGATATTGATATGTGTATTAATATAGTTGATGATATTGTTATGTGTATTAATATAGTTATGATGATAGTATTGTTATGTGTATTATATATAGTTGATGATATATAGTTTATGTTTGTGTGGACAGTGTTATAATAGGCCTACTCTCCTTAAAATGTTTTGGATATAAATTGGAGATGCGTGGGGTGAATTCCTTCTGTTTCCATCTGTGTGCCCCAGGGTGATCGCTCCTACACTATCTAGAATCTAAAAGGGTTCTTTGGCTGTCCCCATAGGAGAACCCTTTGTAGAACCCTTTTTGGTCCTAGGTAGAACCCTTTTGGGGTTCCATGAAGAATCCTTTCCACAGAGGGTTCTACATGGAAGCCAGAAGGGTTTTACCCTGGAACCCAAAAAGCGTTCTCCTGTGGGGACAGCCAGAGGACCCTTTTGGAACTCTTTTTTCTAAGAGTGTACTGTATCATAGGTCTATAGACTTGTCTTCTCAAAACAGGCTTAAAACACAACAAGCAACAACATTTTCTCTTTCTAATCTACTGTTAACTCTTTTCACTCAGGAAGGTATGTTGTGTGAAAGAGAGACAAATAAATACTGTGGAAAGACTAACAACAACTTACACTTCCTCAAAACAGGTTGTGTGTGTTCATTAGTGCCCACCGTAGCAAAACGTTTGGCAACAGAAACCGTTTAGGTCACGTTGTACAGCGTTTGGAGTAAACTGTTTATGCAACATTTTAAAACTGTTGGCTGCTGTGTAAACTAATGAATACGACCCAGGTTGTAGCCTACAACTCGGCTGTTGATGTCTGCCTCATGCTGTAACCTGAACTTAGCCTGAGGGGTGTACTATGATGCAAGCTAGATATACAGGTTTTCTAAAGTTAGCTTCAGTTAGCTTCACATTCCAGCTCAGGCCTCACCCATAAGAATATACAGAGCGCTAGTCATCAGGAAGGTGCTCTCTCAGCACAACAGTAGATATCTCAATGACTTGACATGTTCTGGTTGTGAATTCAGGCTACAAGGTGAGAATCCTGCCAGGAATGATTGTAAAGTGTGTAGAGAAATTAAATGTATGGTGTAATTTTAGTACAGTGAATGGAAGTAAAACACTCAGACCTAACAGTCTACTTCTACTGAGACAGGTTTGTGTCAGTCTAATCATACAAAATGGTGCTAACTGAACATGGGCAAGTCAAATTCAATATATCAATATTCAAGACTCAACCTTTGCAGAATCAGAATCACCTTTATTCGCCAAGTACATTTGCACATACATATGTAGGATCTTAATTTGAGCCAGTTTGCTACAGCAGGAAAATATTCCTGCAGCAACAGGAAGTGTGAATTATAATTAATGGACATTTTTGTAGCGGTTGATACATTTTTATTAAGCGAAACTCAAGTCTGGCATTTCTAAGTGGAAATTACAAACTTCAGAAGCCTTTTAAAACCTCAAATACACTACAAGTTTTACATTTCCTGCATTGCGGGAAAGTTATTCTGCAGTGGAGGGTGATCAAATTAAGATCCTACACATAATAATTCTACATGGTGATAGTGACAGACAACATTTAGAGACAGAATACAGACAGAAGAGTTTACACAAATGTCTGTACAACATTATACACAACTAGGAAGAGTGAGCATAGAGCTATAAGAGAATGAACAGTGGATATACAGATATACAGTACAGTGGGTATACAGTTGGATATACAGATACAGTACAGTACAGTACAGTGGAATACAGTTGGTATACAGATATACAGTACAGTGGGAATACAGTTGGTATACAGATATACAGTACAGTGGGAATACAGTTGGATATACAGATATACAGTACAGTGGGAATACAGAGATACAGTACAGTGGGAATACAGTTGATATACAGATATACAGTACAGTGGGAATACAGTTGGTATACAGATATACAGTACAGTGGGAATACAGTTGATATACAGATATACAGTACAGTGGGAATACAGTTGGAATACAGATATACAGTACAGTGGGGAATACAGTTGGTATACAGATATACAGTACAGTGGGAATACAGTTGGTATACAGATATACAGTACAGTGGGAATACAGTGGGATATACAGTGGGAATACAGTTGGTATACAGATATACAGTACAGTGGGAATACAGTTGATACAGATATACAGTACAGTGGGAATACAGTTGATATACAGATATACAGTACAGTGGGTATACAGTTGGTATACAGACAGATGGGAATACAGTACAGTGGGATACATACAGTTGGTATACAGATATACAGTACAGTGGATATACAGTTGATATACATGTCCACACATACAGTACCAGTGAGAGATGAACAGAGTGCTAATGCAGTATAGTACAGTTATTTAGTGGTAATGCAGTTCAGAGATGGCTTGATGTGGTGAGCAGCATAGAGTGTATAGTCCTTTAGTCTCTATGGGCCAGATGGTAGTGTACAGTTCAGAGATGGCTTGATGTGGTGAGCAGCATAGAGTGTATAGTCCTTTAGTCTCTATGGACCAGATGGTAGTGTACAGTTCAGAGATGGCTTGATGTGGTGAGCAGCGTAGAGTGTATAGTCCTTTAGTCTCTATGGGCCAGATGGTAGTGTACAGTTCAGAGATGGCTTGATGTGGTGAGCAGCAGCATAGAGTGTATAGTCCTTTAGTCTCTATGGACCAGATGGTAGTGTACAGTTCAGAGATGGCTTGATGTGGTGCAGCATAGAGTGTATAGTCCTTTAGTCTCTATGGACCAGATGGTAGTGTACAGTTCAGAGATGGCTTGATGTGGTGAGTGCAGCATAGAGTGTATAGTCCTTTAGTCTCTATGGGCCAGATGGCCAGTTGGTGAGGGCTACAGCATGGGGAAAGAAACTGTTCAGATGGGGGTCTATAACATCCAATCACATAGGTTTACAGCAGCTGACAGTTGCAACGTTATTGCTAATAACTCAAACTGCCTTGGTTTAGATAAAGACATAATCTCTGTACAGATGTAGGATCTTAATTTGATCACCCTAGTTGCAGGATAACTAAAACGTGTAGTGTATTTGAGTGTATTTAAGCTTTAAAAAAGGTTTCTGAAGATGATCAATTCCACTTTTCTATTATAAAATTTTTTCATTCATTATAATCCACATAATAATTCAAAATGTCCTGTTGCTGCAGGATTATTTTCCTGCTGTAGCAAACTGGCTAAAATTAAGATCCTACATCTGTAGCAATACACCTCTCTTTGATGTACATGGCTATATCAGGATTGACTTTTGACCATTTGACATCTTTTATTTACTGTTGTTTAGGCTGGTTGAATGAGTCGCCTATAAAAGCTACTTCATCTGCAAGAGAAACAGGCGGCTGCACCAGCGACTGTAAGAAGTTATGTGATTTCCTCATATGAACGTGAAAGTAAGTGTGTAGCCTACGCAGTTACACAATGGCTGTTGAAACTGTGGCACGTATTTCTCGGTAACATTAGAAGTCGGATGAATGTGTTGATATGTAGGAAAGACGGGCAGACTCTCGTAGGTCTAGGCTAAACTACAAACTATTATAAGGTTAGGTCGACGTCAGACATTCAATAGTCAGAGTAGGTTTGAGCTATGATCACTTATCATGCTGACAAACCTGATGGTCTCCGTTTGAAATGGTGTGTAAAATACCATGCCTAGGCTACAAGCTCTGTCCTGCTACTGTGAGGTCTATAACGTTATGGGAACTGATCTGAACAGGTTTAGGCTGGTCATCTAGGATATGTAGGCTATAGCTGAGGTATAGACCTCCATCTGTATCAGGACTAGGCTCCTGCTACTGTTACTGTTATAACGTTATGGGAACTGATCTGAACAGGTTTAGGCTGGTCATCTAGGCTATAGCTGAGGTCAGTGGTGATTTTAGCATGTCAATCTTGGTGGGGCAAAAAAAAATAAATAAAGGGGGATGCATGCCAGCAAAGCCACTCCACAACACAACACTAAACAATACATTCATTGCACTATAACGGTGACAAACGGTGACCACAAACTGTCAGGGCCTACATAAAGCAGAGTCCCAACAGCAGAGTCCCAACAGCAGAGTCCCAACAGCAGAGTCCCGACAGCAGAGTCCCGACAGCAGAGTCCCGACAGCAGAGTCCCAACAGCAGAGTCCCAACAGCAGAGTCCCGACAGCAGAGTCCCAACAGCAGAGTCCCGACAGCAGAGTCCCAACAGCAGAGTCCCAACAGCAGAGTCCCAACAGCAGAGTCCCAACAGCAGAGTCCCAACAGCAGAGTCCCAACAGCAGAGTCCCAACAGCAGAGTCCCGACAGCAGAGTCCCAACAGCAGAGTCCCGACAGCAGAGTCCCAGAGTCAGCAGAGTCCCAACAGCAGAGTCCGAACAGCAGAGTCCCGACACCAGAGTCCAACAGCAGAGTCCCAACAGCAGAGTCCCAACAGAGTCCCAGAGTCCCCCAACAGCAGAGTCCCAACAGCAGAGTCCCAACAGCAGAGCAGAGTCCCAACAGCAGAGTCCCGACAGCAGAGTCCCAACAGCAGAGTCCCAAAAGCAGAGTCCCAACAGCTGTCCTATCATTTCTCTTCATTATTTCTCTTCAAGGATTAGGATTAAAAAGGATTTGCAAGTAGATTGTCGCTTTGATTCATGATTATGACTGCTAGCTAAGATTTTGAAAGTACGATGTTGACCTGATCAGTCCAGCTGCCTTACTCAAGAAAACAAAAAAAGAGACCATGTTTGCATTCGGCTATATTAACTCAATGATATACATATTTTTTTTTTGTTTTTTTTTTGCAAACTGATATGTGACACGTATTAATGCCAAAATAACATGCAAAACAGGAAAGGCCACCTGCACTTAATGACGGGTCGCTGGTTGAGTGAATGCCAAGAGTGTGCAAAAGCTGTCATCAAGGCAAAGGGTGGCTATTTGAAGAATATCAAATATAAAATATATTTTGATTTCTTTAACACTTTTTTGGTTACTAAATTATTCTATATGTGTTATTTCATAGTTTTGATGTCTTCACTATTATTCTAAAATGTAGAAAAGAGTAAAAATAAAGAAAAACCCTTGAATGAGTATGTGTTCTAAAACTTTTGACCGGTAGTGTATATCTTTTTTACATTGTTAGCAAACTGATATGTGACATTAGGGGTGTAACGATTCGTTTTAACAACGATTCGATTTGTATCACGATTCGTGGTTGTCGATACGATTCAAGGACGATATTGGTTCATTTAGAACGATACGATCCGAAACGATTCAGTGACTTGAAATCGATTCAGTAACCTTTTAGCCAAAAATTCAACCAGTGTGACTTAAATAAATACCTGGTAACCAGTTGCATTTTAATGGCTGGCAATAGTCTTGATATTTTTAACAGTGTTTCATGACTCCATGCAGACCATCTGGTATTATGAAACTTACCAAAAGTCTCACAAGTCCGTCTGTTATGGCCTGTGCGGTTCGGTCAGCACCCAATTCAATCAGTCCAATAAAGTCCGAAGTAAACTCTCCGTTGCTGGACACAGACACAATGTAAACTATTTCCTGCTCAGTTTTTGTGATGTCCTCAGATCCATCAAAAAGCATTCAGTAAAGGAACATCCTCAGAATAGGAAGACATGGGACGTGCGTGTTTAGCTTTATGGAAAGAGAAAAAATATTAAACAGAGCTTGCCGCTGTTCTTCATTCAGCTTGTCTCGGTGACTGGACATTTATTCTCGGCTAGCTTTTAGCAATGGCTTGCGCCACATTCGTGTGCTCCTTGCTCTTTTCATGTTTTGTCAAATAAAGGATGGTTGATATTTTTTTGAGCCTTTATAAAATGCACCTGTTTTGTCTGCTAGATGTGGATTTGAGCGACAAATCTTGCACCACATTTCAGTGCGCTCATCGTTAGCTTCAAGCCACTTTTCCGAAAAAAAGTATTTTCTTCGGCTCTGGCTCCAGTTGGCGTTTCTTTGTAGGTGGCGAAACGCCAAAGAATCTGCTTAATGTCTGTTGCTTTTTGGACATCCCTGACAGTAGTTGACAAGCAAAATGTCATGTGTAAGGTTTAGATGAGAAGATCGGTCAAGTACGCAAAGGCGCGTAGTAACACAAGTGTCATTACGCATTCCTGATTTTTGTCGCGCTTGCGTATCTGCGTACCAGTTATGTGCACCCTGCATATAAAGTCTGACGTGCTTAAATCCAATGGGTTATTTCCTAGTATCGATAAAATCGATTTATTACATTTTAAAACGATGTTAGATCGATATATGTTGTCCAAAATGCCAACTCGCCGAGCACAGATCGATGTAGTTGGATCATATGAATATAAATCGATACATCGATGTAGTAGATGGATCGTTACACCCCTATGTGACATGTATTAATGCCACAATAACATGCAAAACAGGAAAGGCCACCTGCCCTGAATGACGGGTCGCCACTTGCTGAGGTATAGACCTTGATCTGCTTTACACAACAACAACAAAAAACTGTTTTACATTATAACCTATCCTACTTTAAATAATATAAAATCACTTAATTGTTGCAAAAAACCTTTCTGTATAGATCACTGATCAATCAAGCCCGTTTTAGCCCTTCTGTCTACATTCTCAGATACGTTTAGAAAAGAACAGATTCAAAGATAATAAATGGCAACTTTTAATGAATACAAATAAGTGTGAGACATGGCCTTGTGTTGCTGCACTGTCTATAACTACCTTAACAAACAGTAACTTATTATTATTATTGACAGTTACCATGGAGTAGATATGTCACAACTACATGTTCATGTGATTGCATTAAATCACCTGACTGTTTCGATATGTCTGTTAGTAAATGTTTTGTAAGAGATAATTAATAAATGATAACAATTCACATTCAAGAATTACTGTGTTAACTACAACCAACATGTTGGATCTCTGTTTAGGGGTCAGTTCTCTACAATGAGTCTCTCTGGGGAGAGAGAGGAGGGGGTCCCTGCCTCTAAAACGAGTCTCTCTGGGGAGAGAGAGGAGGGGGTCCCTGCCTCTAAAATGAGTCTCTCTGGGGAACATGACACCAAAGCTAAGAGGTGAGATGACAATTTTGTTTAAGAATTATTAAGAATGTATTTCCTAAATGCTATTTCCATAATTGTTCACGTGTTATTTAATCAGAAATGGTTGCTTATGGGTACCTTCAATATTACTGTTCTCAGGTGTTTAATTAATAGATTTTAGATGTGTATAATTATTATTAGTATTATTGCAAAACGCTATATATCCATTGTTTAGCTGAAATGAGATGAATGCACTTACTGTAAATCTGAATGACAGGTCGGCACTGCTCCAAAGCAATTACATGTGGTACAGAAACCACTGACTCGCTGCATGTTTTTATTATCAAGACACCTGCTGGTACCTCTTAACTGGTTAGTACAGCTCATGAGGTGTCCTAAATATCTGCCAACTAGGTGGGACACTTATAAATAAAGAGGCTTCATGCATAGCTTTAATTTATACCCATAAGAGTAGGACTAAAACGGCTTTATTCTCAGCACTTATACGACACATTTTCTACTCTGAGATGCTTTTTGGATATGGGCCCAGATCTCAAAATATTGTAACGACCCAGTATTAAATGAGTCTATCTGGGGAGAGAGAGGACCAATTTTACTACTCTGAGACGCTTTTTGGATACGTGCCCAGATCTCAAAATATTGTTTTAAAAAACGATTTTCTTTTGTTTGACATAATAAAAAAAGAATATTACTAATGTACTAATGCTTTTAGTTTATTTTGTGGCTCTGCTCATGTCCGCGTTCTGAAACTGTCCGCGTCCCCGTACAGAACTGTCCGCGTCCACGGACGGTTTGGCGCCAAGCATATTGTCCAGTTACGCGCAGAGTGGTCTGAGGTGATCTTGGGGAATAACGACGGAGTTAGTTAGTGTTGAGACACCGAAGTTTATTGTTCAATTTGCTTTTTTTGCGTAATGGTCAGTGACAGTATGAGTGTAGCCAGATCCTTTTCACTCGCTATCCTTGTTTCATCTTGTGGTTCACCGGATTCGTCATCATCCTCGAGGGACAGACGAACGACCTGCTAGCTATCCAAGCTAGTCGGTACAGCTAGCTAAGCTAGCTACTCTTTACCAGCAGCATCCTAGTTATCCTAGCTACCACTACATCATCACCGGCTGCCTGCATTTCTTGTGGACCGATGGAGCTCCCTGGTTGTTTCTTCCACCTGTTAAATACCGTGGAGGGCTTCTCCCTCTCTCGTTGACGGATGCTGGCTACCTACCATCCCTCTGTCCGGTTCTCCTCTCTTCACTAGATGGACGGTAACTTTAGTGTTTAACCCCTCTGTGTCAAAGGACTGAACTTTTGAATATTATTTTCGGGGCGCCTCAAGTGACCTTTTTTACAACATTTATTTCTGATAAAAACTAGTTAATTGCATCCGCAATGGAGCCCAGTTTCATAATATTACCTTACGTCCCTGGTTATGAAGTAATCTCGAAAAAACAGGCCTTATGTTTGGTCATTTTTCACCCTGCCAGCTCCTATCAGTTCTACTGAGCTCCGTGACACCGACTCGCCTTCAGAACATTCTATTCCCAGCCCATTGTTCTGCGTCACAATGCCAGCTTCACTATTGTTATCAATGAGACCTGCCTGCGTTAACCCTGTAGGTTTACCTCAAGTAACTTATTATTAACAAGGTTACGGCTACTTGGTGAGCATTAACCCTGTAGGTTTACCTCAGGTAACTTATTATTAACAAGGTTACGGCTACTTGGTGAGCGTTAACCCTGTAGGTTTACCTCAGGTAACTTATTATTAACAAGGTTACGGCTACTTGGTGAGTGTTAACCCTGTAGGTTTACCTCAGGTAACTTATTATTAACAAGGTTACGGCTACTTGGTGAGCGCGCACTCTGTTCACCTGAGTACATGTTGTGGTCACCAATAGTGAGGTGAGATATAGTTTAAGAGGCGATGGCTGGCGGATAGCCATCAAACATTAAACATTTTCTGGTCATGGTAAACATATTTGTTTTAAGAGAAAAGTGTACAATCTAAACAAAACGCATGTCCCTATCGTCTTTTTGAAGATGTGGCCGATTTAAACAGCCAGAATAAATTTTTTAATTAAGAAATAACAATTTTTTGGACGACTTGTTGTTTCTAAATGGCTGCTGGGTAATTTGATATGCATCGAAATCTTTGTTCGTAGGCATCAAATTGAGCGAATGATGCGCAGGTTCACTGAGTTGCAAACCAAATGGGTATAATGGGGTGATTGTTGTCTAATCGGGTGGTCTAGCTAATGGATTTGTAGATCAGACGCAGTTGCTACCTCAGATTATGAGCCTAGCAAGTGTCATGAATGAGTTATGTAGTACCCACATACGGCCACAAGGAGGAACAAGAGTGCCATAAACCCATACTGTTTTTTGCCATATAAACCCTAAACCTAACAATCAATGAAATGTATTTATAAAGCATTTTTTACATCAGCAGATGTCACAAAATGCTATACAGAAACTCTAACCATATGTTTAACCTATTTTAGCCTTAACCATAACCCTAATTCTAGGGTAGGGTAGCCTAGAACACTTTTAGAAACTATTTTAGTAATATCTCTTAGTAAATACAATTATAGTGCTAAATAACATTTTGATTATTTTGTTAATCAACACCTGTCAAGCGTTTTGCTGTTTTTTTGTTGTTATTAGTTATTTTATGATATTTATTATTGCAAGGCAGAACGCTTGATAAATAATACACATTTGTTTTATTTTTCAAATGTGGTTTGAACTGGGTGACCTAGTAACCTCTATGTGAAAGTCCAGCAATTGACGTGGGATAGGTGGGGCAGGTTTGAGACTGATCTAAGGAATTAACAAGAAAAATACACTTAATTCTCAGCTGCCTCACCAATGTCTGTACATTAATTAATAACTTTTAATTGCTAAAAATGTCCAATAGATGGCAGCATAAGACCACGAAGCATCAGTTATAGGCTACAAGCAGCAATATGATTGACATAAAATAGGATGCAACCAAAGACTATATGTCCCATGATTATCTAAAATGGTCACTCATTACTTTAGACCTGTGTTGCTTTTGGAAGAGCAATTAAATAGTGACTATAGCAGGTGTTGAACACCGGGTAAATAATCACTACTCAGATGCGCTAACCTCAACCCTAGTATACATGCATTTTTAAATATCTAATATATCGATTAAACAAACTCAGAATAGATAAGACAAGAGTGCGTCTTCCAGCCCGCCAATAAATTACATCATGCAACCCTCGCGGTTAGCAAATGTACCTCAACATGCCCCTCGCTTGTGCTAGAAGGCAGAGTGCTCGCTGCTGGTTGATGAATCTGACAATGAATGTACTAGGAAAATACGTTTTTCTCGACCAGAGGTGACTAAATTTATGTTCAGGCTTATTGATAATTGTTATAGTAATGAAGTATAATTTCAAAACATGAGCATAAAAACAGCTAATAATAAACATGAATCATCATTATATTATTTCACAGTAATCTGTTAAATGCTTTTTCAGTTGTTCCTCTTGCGTTAGCAGTGTGGAAAAGGGACAGTAAAAAGCGTGTGCAGGAGTTTTCCTGTGAGGGGGAGTGGTGGTGTATCCAGGGAGAAAACTAAACTAACCTTCTGAAATGTCATTCGTGGTCTTATGCTGCCATTTATTGGAATTATTTAGTAACTGCAGTAGTATTGAATAAAGTATATCCTTACTAAAGTAGTAATTACAGAATTCAGAATTGACATTTTCACTTACACAACCATAACATAACAATTTATAGCATAACAAACAATGAAAACTGACATAAACCAAAAACACCATACATTAGGTTAACTATATATATATATATATATATATATATATATATATATATATATATATATATACACAGTGGGGAGAACAAGTATTTGATACACTGCCGATTTTGCAGGTTTTCCTACATACAAAGCATGTAGAGGTCTGTAATTTTTATCATAGGTACACTTCAACTGTGAGAGACGGAATCTAAAACAAAAATCCAGAAAATCACATTGTATGATTTTTAAGTAAATAGTTTGCATTTTATTGCATTGACATAAGTTTTTGATACATCAGAAAAGCAGAACTTAATATTTGGTACAGAAACCTTTGTTTGCAATTACAGAGATCATTCGTTTCCTGTAGGTCTTGACCAGGTTTGCACACACTGTAGCAGGGATTTTGGCACACTTCGGGGCTGTCGCTGGGCAATACGGACTTAAAGCTCCCTCCAAAGATGTTCTATTGGGTTCAGGTCTGGAGACTGGCTAGGCCACTCCAGGACCTTGAGATGCTTCTTAAGGAGCCACTCCTTAGTTGCCCTGGCTGTGTGTTTCGGGTCGTTGTCATGCTGGAAGACCCAGCCACGACCCATCTTCAATGCTCTTACTGAAGGAAGGAGGTTGTTGGCCAAGATCTCGCGATAGATGGCCCCATCCATCCTCCCCTCAGTACGGTGCAGTCGTCCTGTCCCCTTTGCAGAAAAAGCATCCCCAAAGAATGATGTTTCCACCTCCATGCTTCACGGTTGGGATGGTGTTTTCTTGGGTTGTACTCATCCTCTTCTTCCTCCAAACACGGCGAGTGGAGTTTAGACCAAAAAGCTATATTTTTGTCTCATCAGACCACATGACCTTCTCCCATTCCTCCTCTGGATCATCCAGATGGTCATTGGCAAACTTCAGACGGGCCTGGACATGCGCTGGCTTGAGCAGGGGGACCTTGTGTGCGCTGCAGGATTTTAATCCATGACGGCGTAGTGTGTTACTAATGGTTTTCTTTGAGACTGTGTGGTCCCAGCTTCTTCAGGTCTTTGACCAGGTCCTGCCGTGTAGTTCTGGGCTGATCCCTCACCTTCCTCATGATCATTGATGCCCCACGAGGTGAGATCTTGCATGGAGCCCCAGACCGAGGTTGATTGATCGTCATCTTGATCTTCTTCCATTTTCTAATAATTGCGCCAAGAGTTGTTGCCTTCTCACCAAGCTGCTTGCCTATTGTCCTGTAGCCCATCCCAGCCTTGTGCAGGTCTACAATTGTATCTCTGATGTCCTTACACAGCTCTCTGGTCTTGGCCATTGTGGAGAGGTTGGAGTCTGTTTGATTGAGTGTGTGGACAGATGTCTTTTATACAGGTAACGAGTTCAAACAGGTGCAGTTAATACAGATAATGAGTGGAGAACAGGAGGGCTTCTTAAAGAAAAAACTAACAGGTCCTGTGAGAGCCGGAATTCTTACTGGTTGGTAGGTGATCAAATACTTATGTCATGCAATAAAATGCAAATGAATTACTTAAAAATCATACAATGTGATTTTCAGGATTTTTGTTTTAGATTCTGTCTCTCACAGTTGAAGTGTACCTATGATGAAAAAATTACAGACCTCTACATGCTTTGTAAGTAGGAAAACCACCTGCTAAATCGGCAGTGTATCAAATACTTGTTCTCCCCACTGTATATATATATATATATATATATATATATATATATATATATATATATATATATATATATATAATATATATAGTTAACTAAATGTATGGTGTTTTTGGTTTATGTCAGTTTCATTGTTTGTTATGCTATAAATTGTTATGTTATTGTTACTATTTATTTAGATGGGTGACATTATCTGCCAAAGTAATACCACTGTAGATAAAGAAGAGCTCTCCAGTAGGTGAACCAAAACATTCAAAGGCCATTTTCTCAAAAGTGAGGTTACAAGTTTATCATCTTTCAAAGCAGAATTACTTTCCCATTGTTCCTCAACTGTAGTGTATGATATACCTTTTTCTAGCTGAGTCTCTACTTTTATCCAATGTAAAAAACACCATTTCAAATGTTGCTACATTTGACTGTGTAAAACCTAGCAGTACTACTTATTTCTCTGAGAGTGAGGAAGATATATTATTACTGTGTAAAATCTAGCATTACTACTTATTTATCTGAGAGTGAGGCAGATATATATATATTATTACTGTGTAAAATCTAGCAGTACTACTTATTTCTCTGCGAGAGAGGCAGATATGTAGCATTTTGCAAAAAAACATGATTATTTGTCTCTCTGAAATGAAACCATCAATTGATAGATTTTAAACAAATACATGGCTGTCATTGAACAACCCCATACCATGATTAGATAATGAAAAAACACCAATCTCTTTCATAATTTCTTGAAACAATAAAAGCTAATTGACGAACATTTCTGAAAATGGATTTATATCGTTTTGGAATGAAACTCTTCTTATGTTTCCCCATCTGAGCTCAGAGTAGATGAGAGATGTAATGTTTGTCTCTGTTGTGTTGAAGCCCAATCAAGCAGGAGAGACCAACCTCCCCTGTACCCAGCTGTGTGTCCATGAAGAGTGACCGGTCTATGGAACAACCTCTAAACTTTAGAGAGGGGAGACTTTTCTAGTGAACAAAGGTAAGAAGAACTCATGGGTCATGGTCAGTGAGTTAAACAACACTGTCTCTAGTCATTTCTCCTCTCCCATTTTCCCATTAATTTTTGTTGTTTACATAATCCATAGACTAATCCTTTTTTTCCATTTTCATAGTCCTAAAAATGACTGTGTGTGTGGTGTGTGTGTGTGTGTGTGGTGTGTGTGTGTGTGTGTGTGTGTGTGTGTGTGTGTGTGTGTGTGTGTGTGTGAGTGTGTGTGCACTCCCTGGATGAGGAGATGTAATCTCTATCCTGATTGCCTAGTCACTTTTACCCCTACCTACATGTACAGATTACCTCAATTACCTCAACTTCCTGGTACCCCTGCACATTGACTCGGTACTCCCTATAGCCACATTATTGTTATTTTATTATGTTACTATTTCCATTTTTTATTTAGCGAATTTTTGTTACTTTTTAACTCTGCATTGTTGGGAAAGGGCTCTTAAGTAAGCATTTCACGGTAAAGTGTACCACTGTTGTATTCGGCGCATCTGAGAAATACAATTTGATTTGATTTGAAGCTCATGCGCAGAAATACGTCATTGGGTCTTATGGTCGTCTTGTGTTGAACTGAACATGTGCAGGCCGTCAAATCAAAGTCACTCCTTCCATATAAAGTTGTTTTTGACTAACATGAAAATGTGTCAGTTTGTTAAACTACTTAAGACAGAACAGTTTCAAAATGAACAACTAAGGTAGTCATTTTTATCTCTCATTGACATCTCAAACCCCAAACCCTGGCCTGGTCTGCTTCATATGCGTTCCCAGAAGACATTTTCTACATCAGCAGTTGTCACCAAGTGCTTATATAGAAACCCAGTCTAAAACCACAAAGAGCAAGCAATGCAGATGTAGAAGCACGGTGGCAAGGAAAAACTCCAGAGAAAGGCAGGAACCTAGGAAGAAACCTAGAGAGGAACCAGGCTCTGAGGGGTGGCCAGTCCTCTTCTGGCTGTGCTGGGGGGAGGTTATAAGAGGATATGGCCATTAAGGCCAGATCGTTCTTCAATATTTTCAAATGTTCATAGATGACCAGCAGGGTCAAATAATAATCACTGTGGTTATGGAGGGTGCAACACGTCAGCACCTCAGGAGTAAATGTCAGTTGGCTTATCATAGCCGAGCATTCAGAGGTCGAGACAGCAGGAGTGGTAGAGAGAGAGAAGGAGAGGGAGAGAGAGAGAGAGAGAGAGAGAGAGAGAGAGAGAGAGAGAGAGCAAATATTGAGGTAGTTTTTTCGAATGCTTACCCAATAAAAATGCACTAAATCACAGATTTGGCACATCATTGGGCACATGTTAGGCTACACATCATGAAATATATTGAGACAAATTACAGACAGTAGCCTACAAGTAGCAAAATAAAACTAAATATATTGAACATGGAATATATTCCAATATGATTGAAATAGGCCTATAGCCTACTGGTTATATTTTAATGCAGTCATCTCGGTTTTCATTTGAAGCATAATTTTATACGTCCCTTGTTTGAATCAATTGCAAAGACATTGGCAACTTTGTATTTGTATTCAACTTTGTTCTGAATTTATTGGATTTTGCAAAAAAAAACATTTGTCTCTTCTAAAATGAAGCCATTAATTGATCGATTTTAAAGAAACACATGTCTGTTATTGAACAACCCCCTGCCATGATTAGATAGTGAGAAAAAACAACCATTTATTTGATCATTTCTTTCAACAATAAAAGCTAATTTACTAACATTTCTGAAAATGGATATATAGCGTTTTGGAATGAAACTCTTCTTATGTTTCCCCATCTGAGCTCAGAGTAGATGAGAGATGTAATGTTTGTCTCTGTTGTGTTGAAGTCCAATCAAGCAGGAGAGACCAGCCTCCCCTGTACCCAGCTGTGTGTCCATGAAGAGTGACCGGTCTATGCGTCAACCTATAGAGTTTAGAGAAGGAGACTTTTTACTGAACAAAGGTAAGAAGAACTCATTGGTCATGGTCAGTGAGTTAAACAACACTGTCTCTAGTCATTTCTCCTCTCCCCATTTTCCCATTTATTTTTTGTTGTTACATAATCCATAGACTAATCCTTTTTTCCATTTTCAATAGTCCTAAAACTGTGTGTGTGTGTGTGTGTGTGTGTGTGTGTGTGTGTGTGTGTGTGTGTGTGTGTGTGTGTGTGTGTGAGTGTGTGTGCACTCCCTGGATGAGGAGATGTAATCTCTATCCTGATTGCCTAGTCACTTTTACCCCTACCTACATGTACAGATTACCTCAATTACCTCAACTTCCTGGTACCCCTGCACATTGACTCGGTACTCCCTATAGCCACATTATTGTTATTTTATTATGTTACTATTTCCATTTTTTATTTAGCGAATTTTTGTTACTTTTTACTCTGCCATTGTTGGGAAAGGGCTCTTAGTAAGCAATTTCACGGTAAAGTGTACCACTGTTGTTGTATTCGGCGCATCTGAGAAATACAATTTGATTTGATTTGAAGCTCCATGCGCAGAAATACGTCATTGGGTCTTATGGTCGGTCTTGTGTTGAACTGAACATGTGCAGGGCCGTCAAATCAAAGTCACTACCTTCCTTCCATATAAAGTTGTTTTTGACTAACATGAAAATGTGTCAGTTGTTTAAACTACTTAAGACAGAACAGTTTCAAAATGAACAACTAAGGTAGTCATTTTTATCTCTCATTGACATCTCAAACCCCAACCCTGGGCCTGGTCTGCTTCATATGCGTTCCAGAAAGACATTTTCTACATCAGCAGTTGTCACCAAGTGTGCTTATATAGAAACCCAGTCTAAAACCACAAAGAGCAAGCAATGCAGATGTAGAAGCCACGGTGGCAAGGAAAAAAACTCCAGAGAAAGGCAGGAACCTAGGAAGAAACCTAGAGAGGAACCAGGCTCTGAGGGGTGGCCAGTCCTCTTCTGGCTGTGCTGGGGGGCGGTTATAAGAGGATATGGGCCATTAAGGCCAGATCGTTCTTCAATATTTTCAAAATGTTCATAGATGACCCAGCAGGGTCAAATAATAATCACTGTGGTTGATGGAGGGGCAACACGTCAGCACCTCAGGAGTAAATGTCAGTGGGCTTATCATAGCCGAGCATTCAGAGGTCGAGACAGCAGGAGTGGTAGAGAGAGAAGAAGGAGGAGAAGGAGAGAGAGAGGAGATCGAGGAGAGAGAGAGAGAGGAGAGAGAGAGCAATTATTGAGGTAGTTTTTTCGAATTGCTATCACAATAAAAAAAATGCACTAAATCCCAGATTTGGCAAATTCATTCGGGCACCAGTTAGGTACAAATCATGAAATATATGAGACAAATACAGACCAGTAGCCTAAAGTAGCAAAATCAAACTAAATAGAGAACGATGGAAATATCCAATATGATGAAATAGGCCTATAGCCTACTGTTATAGTTTAATGAAGTCATCTCGGTTTTGCATTTGAAGCATAATTTTATACGTCCCTTGTTGAATCCATTGCAAAAAACATTGACTTTATTTTTATTTAACTTTTTTTGAAAATTTTTTGGATTTTGCAAAAAAAAAAAAATTTGTCCTTCTAAAATGAAAACCAAATTGACGATTTTAAAGAAAACATGTCGTTTTGAACAACCCCCTGCCCTGATTTGAAGTGGGAAAAAAAAAAACCCTTTTTGACATTTCTTTT